>WSTK01000648.1:0-18644 GCA_019616945.1 Ceratobasidium sp. 414
AACCCCAGCTTGTTTTCGCCTTGTCCCACTTCACCTTCGCACTAAGGGGTTAGCAACCCTCTTACTAAGTCTTTCTCCCCAAGGGTCTCGTGGCTTAAAGGTACTTAGCCACTTGACCAACCCGTCGTATCTCGTGGCACATCGTCACTTTGTCAAGTAACCTTTCGTGGCTTAACTATAAGCCTTATACATCGTGTCCGTCTATCGTCCCAAGTCTACGAGGACCCCAGTCCTATCCCATCACGTCTAAAGGAACCTCCGCGTCACACTAGTGACCCTACGGCGAAGGCTCGTAACACTTAGGTGTCTCTCGAGAGGTGAGATGACGAGGTAAAGCAAGCTGAGGTCCTCAGGCTTGCTTTCCACAGTATATATGCTATCTAGATACAGTCGAGTCATACATGGATGTGAGTCAGAAAGGGAGTCATACAGGTGTGAGGTGTATCTAGCAAATGGAAAGAGCGTAGGAGTCATAGTACTTGACTCAGAGTAAAAGAAAGTTGGTAGGGAATGTGCAGTCACGTGTAGCGCAGGGGGGTCATTGGGCAGCCTCAGAGCATCACGTGTAATTGTTTACTTAGTCACATGTGCGACTACTGTGTTTGTTGCGGCTCCGAATCTTATAGGAGCTGCGTGGGGTTTGAGGGTCACGTGTTTTGCTGACTAACTGCCAACTGCCAACAGGTTTATCATGGGAGAGATTAAACCTGTTGGCAGTTGCATAAGCAGGTGTCACATGACCTTATTCTTTATTGTATCATGTGATGATTCCCGCGATAGGGGTAGCCATGGTGGAATGGGTCATGACATTGGTTAACTCGTAGTCAGTCATGTGACAGGTAGTCATGACTAGACATGGGTCATGACATTTAGTGAAGGTCGTTGGTTTGAGTCGTGGTCTGTGAGGCATTTAAATGGATGGCTCATAACACATACATTCTGAAGCTACAGAATTGTTGCTCGCTGGGTCTGGGTGTCATGAGCCATCCAATAAATGCCTCACCAACTGCAACTCAAACCAACAACCTTTACTTAATCAATCACATGACAGGGGGGGGAGCACTTCATGCCTTACAACACTCCCCCCTCCCCCCCTCAGTCACATGACCTCGGACTTAGCGTGGCACCGAGGCAAAGCCTCTTTTAACATTGGGTGCCGCCCGCATATCTTACATAAACATTCCTTACCGACTTTCCTTTTGCTCTGAGTCAAGCATCATGACTCCTATGCTCTTTCTGTTTGCCAGATAGGATTCACACCTGTATGACTCGAGTATTTCTAGATAGCATATATACAGTGGAAAGCAAGCCTGAGGACCTCAGCTTGCTTTACCTTGTCATCTCACCTCTTGAGAGACGCCTAAGTAGCAGCTGTCGACAATCCCCTAAAGGGATTACTTTTGCCACAAGACTAAGGGCCACACACGAGGAGTGCTCTTACATAAGAGACTCCTGTTGATAAGTCATCAGTCACAAGGACCTTTGAACACTGTCTAGACTCTCATTGGAGGTCTGCGACACTGGGTATTCAATTGGACAAAAGTATTGCAGCGAAGATGCCATCCCGAGTCTGTCGACATGGGTTTCTGAGCAGAAGGCAGACAACGCAATCAAGGTACGCACCAGTGTTCTGCAACTCAAATCATATAGGCTAACACTTACATTTCATGTTAGTTCTTTTCTCCTCAGCTTAAGCAACATCTTCTTCTATGGATTCTTGGTAGCTGTGAACATCCAAGCTATCATGAGGAGGAGCTTGCACAACTGCATATCCACCAGGATCAGATATATTCACATCGAACTCTCCACATAAACTTCACTTCCTATGATGTCCTTCGGCAACAGGATGTTCTTAATCCCTCAACTCTGACCCATTTTGTTATGCTACTGTCAGAACCCGATGGGCATTCATCTTCCAACCATCCATTCCTATACGCTAAAATACTTGGCATCTACCATGCAAAGGTTTCATACCAAGGCTCCAGTCCCCATCGCATTGACTTTCTGCATGCACGCTGGCTCTACTACAACTACAGTCGACCTGGAGGGTGGGAAACTTGCCGAACTGAGCAAGACATACTTGATTCATTCGATTTTGTTAACCCAGCTGATATTATTCGAGCAACACACCTCATCCCTGACTTTCAGTCTGGCATGTCCTCCAACCTTCTTAATGGGTGATCGGTTGGGCTTGACAACCAGGAGCATGGCGATTGGACATTTTATTATGTGAATCAGTACATCTTTTATCTTACATCTAATCAGTTCGAAACTAAATTCTATGGATAGTTTTGTTGATCGAGATATGCTAATGCGATACCTTGGTGGTGGCATTGGGCATTACCAGGATCATGCAAAGCCGGCTGAGCAACCAAATGTCGAACTCAGTGTGAGGAATTATGTTAATTGGTTCGTTGTCTGTCACTTACTGTCGACATATAGTGAGCTTGTATGAATATGATAACAATAATGCACCAGGTGAGGTGGAGGGGCCTGATCAGGACACAGAAGGTGTCTCAGTGTTGCCTAACACTATTGCCCCAATGGCAGAGGATGAGGAGGGAGCAGAAGAGGAGGGCAAGGAGGGAGTGGATGCAAGAGAGGAGGACGAGGAGGGAGTGGATGTGGGAGAGGAGGAGGAGGGAGCAGACGCAGGAGAGGAGGGCAAGGATGAGGAATTTGATCATGAAGACATGGCAAGTGAGATAGATGATGAAGCATTGGATGATGGGTGGGATTATCTGTACAGACTGTAGAATTAAACCTTGGGTTTGACCCAAAAATATGTGTTGGACTGGCAATAAAGACACAACATTTGTACACTTTCAATCGAGTTAGGCATGATGAGAGCAGATCCATCAAGATCTTCTTGTTTGATCGAGGGGTTGACTACCAGTAGCTGATCACGTGAGATGAGTTTGGCACGGTTATGGTCATTAAACGGTCCTCCCAAAGTTTGGCAGCCATGCAGTGAATGGTCAGTGAATGGCCTAAGATACATGCAACACACCTTTTATATAGAGGATCGTATATATATGCGCCCTCAAATGCAGGTGGACAATATATCAGCCTTTCGTAGAGCCGTTGGCATACAAACAGCACGATTGGCACCGATAATAGGAAGACGGCCCGGTTGAATGCATATAATTTGACACCGAGCATGCCAAATTGCGCTGAATAGATGCTTGCATCTATGCATCGATATAGGCTAATCAGTCAATTATTTTATAACTTGCATATAATACAGCATCTAGCATGGCCCGATTTCGTGATGCACCTATGAGATGTACACACAAGCATACAAGGATCGTAATAAAATCAAAAGTGGAGAGGGGGTCACCGCGATAGGGGTGTAAGATATGCCTGGTAACCGGTGGTAATTATTTAAAGACGTCAAGCTGCCACTTAAAACATAGAAACTAAAAATACGAAGAACCCCCATATAAGCAAAGCTCGTGGGGCAGCATTCCGAAGTGCCAGACATTGAACGCCGTATTTTGCCGTTTCCCAACGTTGGAAATGTGCAGACTGTAAACATCATACGCGATCATTAGCGCATATACTAAATTAAGATAACTTCAACACATACCGCGTCTGCTGCATGTTCACCAAGGTTCTGAGATTCGTTAATGAGATGGTAGCTGTTAGCTGCGGATGCGCAACCAAAGGCGAGGGAAACGTTCGGTATCAGCCAGAAGGCGCTTTGACTGTGGACCAGAAGCGACACGCTGCAGGAAAGGTTAGCAGAATCTCGAGTAACATAAAAAGTAGGCGCTTACATCACGAGAAGGCATGCCTGCAGAAACGGATGATTAGTGTGTGTGTGGCCACCGAGAACTAAAGCTTACCAAATACATGACCTGGATCCATTCTTGCTCGTTTTTGGATTTGAAGTTCCGCCACTCTGTCACGTAGGCAGTTCGACCAGCCCATGCACGAGAACACCTTCCAAGGTGGGCATCTGCACCGGCGCCAACGAAAAGCTTTGCCCAGGGCGCATATGGGCCGCTGAACACCGGTGGCTGTTCGGAGAGAACTGAGAACCGGTCCAAACACGCTCCGGCTGTACCAAAGTTGTTGACAACCCGGACGTGCCAAATCATACACCACAGTCGCGCTAGAGTGCTAATTAGAGCCGTGATACATGGCGGTGTTCGACTTACCAATAGCGTAAGTCTGAAACACTTCTATCTTATCCGAAAAGGTGTTGAGCATGGTCAGAAACTCCTGGATCTGGGCAGAGGAAAAGGGGGACGTCAATCCATCCGACGTGCTCGAGTCTAGATGGTAAAACGTAAGATAGGGTCATTTAAATATATAGGAGGTTTCATAAACTCGCCGACTGCTAGACTAGCGAGCACAACTTTCAGCTGACCCAAATCCTCTGCCGAAGCAGGGACTGGCGCAGGGAAATTCTCCAGGTGCGTCCAATATTCTTCACACAATATTTTTTCCGCACGTTGCGGTTCCGCACTTGACACAGCGGTCGGGACGCCGTCGCCGTTGGCCCACGTCACTGCTTTCGTGGTGTAATTTATGAGGTAGTACCTGACATGTGGTCCGTCGGGCATGACGAACGCTGTGGCGCAGCAGTCGCCAGGTTTGAATCCAGCCCTCTTAAGCAACGAGTGACCGAGTGCTTGAAGCGCCTCGTTGACTGGTTGGTTAGAGATCACACAACCCGCGAACTGGATGGGCGAGCCTTCTGGGTGGGTTGTGGTGCAGGCGCCGATATCCTTGGTCATGTCGTCGTTAGGATTGTCAACGTCGGGGGATGTGGGTTTGGAACTGCCATCCGGGATCCGCTCGGTGGGCTGGCGCGACTTGTGGTCGTTCGTGGTACTATGTCCAATTATAAGTTAGCTGCCGAGAACGTCAGTATCTGTGGCTCTTACTTTGAGGTAAACCGGTCAAAGTCACTAGGGAGGCATGGTAGTAGGTGTTGTCTAAGGTGTTCCATAAGTGCTGTGTGAGTGGTCGGTAAAGATGGAGAGCAGAAGGTGACGGTGGGTGTCGCGTATGTGCGAGTACTTATATAGCTTTCACAGTTTGGGGCGGTGTGGTAGTTATCGTGTGATTTGGCCTGGTACCATGGGCCTGCCGTTAGCTCCAACAAAGCAGCTGCCCATCCGTGCTATTGTTCAAAAGCTATCATGGCCAGTCTGAGTCGAAATGCGCCACGGAAACTAAGGCAAATACCAACCATATTTCCAGTAAGCTGCGATGGCGATTACGGCACAGGCCAGCTCAACGGGTGAGCTCGGAACTTTTAACTCGCACATCCACGTGACCAGGGATTTCTGAAATTGTGCGTTGAAGAGATTAAGATAAGTCGTATTGCAGCCCCGGAGCACCAATGATAGCAAGTGGGTGAGACACCCCGGCAGGAAAACTCCTCGGAGAGGTCGGGGGCTCTGGCGGGCGAAGAGGCACGTGGCGAAGTGGCGGAGGATTCTCTTCACCGACAGATCTGTTGTGGGCATGCTATTCAATGGTTGCATGCACACAATTGGTGGTGTTGGTATATGGGGGTGTCGAATCCAAATACCGAAGGTCCCCGTTGAGCAGCAAGTTTGAGCGGGAAATGTTGGGTTGAAGCGAAGTACCGATCATGATGGCGGCAATTAACATGCTAATCTTTCATACTGTTTGGATCAGTGACCATGGTAGTGACTTAACAACTGGAGCTTGGCAACCGCATCAAACCGTGAGTCGTCCTTCATTCAACATTGAAGTTCCGAATGAGCCGGGGCTGTTCAGTGGAACGACGGAATACTTGCAGATTGTTAAAGAGCCAACAAGGAACAAATAAAATTAGATATAGGACATCCAGATAGCACGTCTTTGCTGGAGCCAGACAGATGCTGTGAGAGTTGCGCAGTCGGTTTGGGCACTAAGATTCAAGAGAACTTCATTGCCAGAGTATTTTTGGTCCGGCCAGCAGATCATGGGGTACATCAGTAAAATACCCCCGGGCTCCAGAACCGGGGTTATTCTCAAAAGTTCACTTGATTTCAGACGAGTGGGCAGAGCACGTGATATGGTGCTTGCGAGGGCTCCGGAGACCGTCACTCATGATCCAGAGACCAGGTGGGATGCTCATGGGGACTGTTCTGCTGTTGAGGCTCAGGGGCCCGTGTCTCTACATCCCGAGGTCTGCTGACACCTCGAGATGTAGCTGGCGCACGGTTTAATAAAAAAGATATATTTCAAAATAGAAACAAAATGTAGTCGCGGCATGCTACTGCTTTGAGCTCGCGCGGTCACCATCCCCTACCGCTGGATCCCTCCGCCACGGCCAGAAAAACCAGGCCGACATCTGACATCCTGGGCCTAGGCATTCACACGAGGCATGGGAGAGCAGCTGGGCACAGGCGAGCGTGTGCGCAGGCGGGGCAGCGTGCATACCCCAAGGCGGAAGCGGGCCACGGTGTGAGTGGACCAGGCAGGTGTGAGCGGGTACAGAGGTGAGGGCCAGCCAGAGGTGCGGGCGAGCAGGCACAAGGCGTGCACAGCAGGGAAGAAGAGCGTGCGCGCACTCGGAACGTGGGTGACCGAGAGGAAGTGGGCGGGACCAGTGTGGCCAGGAACAAGTGAGTGGGCGTGCAGGCATACGTGAGCATGGGCGTGGACATATGCAAGGGCAAGTCGTGAGCGAGGGTGACATTGTCAGGGGGGCAGGTGGACTTACCTCGGCCAGCACTGCGAGGCGGGCGACTAAGGCACCAGTAAAGGACAGCGCGGAGCGACGGTGGGTACAGAAGGGGCAGTGGCAAGTGAGGGCATGCGGGTTGTGGCACACACAAACAAGGAGGGGTGTGGGCGTCAGCGCACCCAAGTCAAGCGTTAGGCAGGTGCAGTGCGAGTGCAGGCATAGCAAGGGCGAGGCGAGGTGAGCGGGTTAATGCGGTTAGGTGGCGAGCACTCACCTTGGATGGCAGCAAGGGTACACCAGGGCGACAGTGCCGGGGGTGGGGCTTACATGTCTCGTGGCGGCCAGCGGGCAAGTTGAGAGCCAGTGGAGCAAGTGACGTTATGCGAAGTAATGTCACATGCTGCGCACGGGCCAACGACGTCACGCCCAATTGCCACTCGGCGTTCCCACCACCTCTCCTCAACCCGCCCGCCACGAGACCACGACGCTAAGGCGTCACCCACGACAGGTAGGCCCGGTGCTCAGCGCAGCTATCTGCCGTTACTGACTGCCCCTGCCCTGTTGTGCTCTCATTACCTGCCTTGGGTGGCCGTGATCGAGGTGAGTACGCCCGCCACTTATAACCGCCTTAACCCGCTCACTTGTCCTTGCCCTCGCCATGCCCGCACCCACCCAGTTGGCCTTCTGTGCTCGCCCGCCTGTGCTGAGAGGGTGAGTCTACCCGCCACTAAGCCAAGTCGCTCCCACTCACCCCTGGTCGCCCTCGCTTATGGCCTGCCCACGCGCCTGCACCCGCCCATGCCCACGCCCCGGTCCTCCGCCCGGCCCACTACGCCCTTCAATCTTGCCTGCCTCGCGGCGGCTGTGGCCCTGGTGAGTCCGCCCACCACACAACCGCGTCACCTACTCACCTTTCTCGCCTCCGCCCCGCCCACCCTTACGCGCTCATGCCCGTCTACTGGCCCTCACTCACCCACCGGCTCTTTGGTCATCGTCTCGCCCGCGCCCGAGCACACCCTCTTTGCTCCCGTACATGCCCTCGCCATGCTCGGTCACGTCATGGGGACGGATTTAAGCTTGTATATACACCTGTGTAATAGTAGCATCTACCCTTGCCTGTGAACCTAAGCAAACTAGGGAGACAAGATTATTTATTGTGCTCTGGGCACAAACTACATGCTCGTTGGGTTTCAGAGCCCGATCGAGGTGCCCTGGACCACAGGTTGCGCACTCGTTGGTCCTTCCGGAAGCGGAGTGGAGGGGTCTGGAGCACGGGTCACGTGCTCCGAAGATCCCCGAAGCACCACTCTCAAGCTCATGAGAGGTCTGGAGTGGTCCGGATTTAGGGGGGTGGCTCAACGTGCTCCAGCGCTCAGGAGACCTCCTGAGAGCTCTGGAGAACGGAGCGATTTTGTTGAGTATTCGAAGTGTCGAGGTCGATCCCAAGGGCACGAGAAGGTATATTGAGATATATTACGGGCCATGGCAAGTTTACATCGGGAATTGGCCACGGAGCGGTGGAGTTTGGCAGCTGCAAAGCTGCCAGTCACTGCTCCCAACCTTCAAGTTTCGAAATACAATGCAGAATTCATTTATTTAGCACAGCACTCAGAATAAGTATTGCAGGACCCGATGCTATTGATCCAGTTCAACAGGATATTTCAACCCATTGGCAATACAATTTCATCCCAACTCAAGATTCGCTGCGCCATGGCCGGTTTCAAACCGCCAGCCCCATTCCATGCGCCGCTGCTTACTCGACTGCTGACGCAATTTCAGCTTCGGCCGGTTCTTCTGGTTCGGCCTGTACGGGCATCAGTCCTTCGCGAGTGATCCCCTTCATCTGAGATTCATAAACGTTAGTGTTGGGAGCGGGCGTGCTTGATCGCAGTCTCACAATCTCTGCCACCTGGGCTGCACTTGGTCGTTTCTCCGGCTCGTACTCCCAGCAGCCTTGCAGGAGCGACCAGAGAGCATCCCCGTGCTGGCTATTCAACGGTATGTGCTTTTCTGGTCGTTTGGGAGCCTCCTTTTTGACGAGAATTGCTGTGATAATGGCAGCGACTATCGCATTGAGCAGTCCAGATGGGACGTTTTGGTTAGCGTGCAGGCCCACAAGCGAGGAATGAGTCTTACGGTTGGTTGTGTAGAAGTATGGTACTTTGCCCGTGATTATTTCCTGTGAAGCACTGTGAGAAACTTGGACGCCAGTGGTGTACAACAGACCAATAATACCAGTATTGTCTAAATATTAACGTGTCAAATGATTGTGGGCATACACAAGCAAAATAACCCACCATACCAAGTGCAAACATATCTGCTTCCTTACTCTGTTTTTCTTTGTCCTCTAGTATCTCCGGGGCCTGCACGTATTAACCATTAAACAATGCCGAGCTCCAAGCTTTGAGCCATTCACCGTCCATCGTATGGTAAACCCGTTTTGTTTCACAGTTTCGGTGAACTGCAGTGTGCCTTGCTGCAGGACTGCATTGCCAAAATCGGTGATCATCGGAACACCCTCGCTGGACACAAGTACATTATTCTGCAGCCCAAAAGGTTAGATGGCCTCTAGCCGCAATGTGATTAAGCATACCCCTTTAAGGTCCCCGTGTGTCTGTTGCAGAATCAGATCCAAAATCTCAAAGACAAGCGAAATACTCACAACTCTTGCACGGTGGAGATACTCAAGGCCATTGCACACGTGTACACCCTAATAAGGTAATGTGAGTCGCATTGGCCGGAGCAAAGGTAAAGCTGCGGACCATACTACAACGACTAATGTCAGGGTGTGCGTCAAGGTAGGAGGGTAAACTCCCATTCTCCATCCACAAAGATACCATCCGAATCTGGTTCTGGAATTTTGCTAATCCAAGCAACGGAAGGACATTGGGGTGGCTACACTTTGACCATGTACACAACTCTCGGGCTGCACGCTGACATAGTATAAGGTTATCGCATATGGATAGAGTAAGCTGAGTTACCTTTGGGAACTTCCCGACTTCGTCATCAGCATTAAGTGGTACCCGCAACGCCTTGATTGCGACCCGTCGTCCATCGCGGAGTTTCTCGTTGTACACAAAGCCGAATCCACCATGCGCTGTGGGCTGATTGTTGGACGAAGGGGGGTCAAGGTGACGCGTTAGGTCTTCACACCCATGTTCGGTGAGATGCATGATAATCTCGTCTAGGAGCTGGGAGTAATTTTAGAGCTCAAATAGGAACTTGATAAAGCATAATTAATACCATGCTGCTACTGATAGTGACGGTTCGGGGCTGTAAGAGAGATATTGGGCAAGAAATGAAATAACCGAGCCAGAGATGGCTTTCGAGGTTGCTCACCACCTACATGTACAAATTTTCGTATAGGTTGTATGAGCCTAATCATTGCAGTCAGGGTATAACTCACCACCACCTATTGGCCGAAATGCAACACAGGTACGCCAGTATAATTACAGTTGGGGCATCACTCACAATCTATACGAGCGAAAAACAGTACAGGTACGTTAGTGTAATTAATCGTAGTCGTGGCGCAACTCACCTCCTATGACCGAATATACAGGTATGTCAGCATGGTTCATTACGGTCAACACATAACTCACTTCCTATACGAGCGAAATATAGTGAGCGTGGTTCAACGCAGTCGGGGCATCACTTACAAGCTATTATATAACCGAAATACGGCACAGGTGCGTTGGCATAGTTCATTGCAATCGAATTGCAACCCACCTCCTATGCGACCGACATTCAATACAGGTACGTCAGCATAGTTCACCGCAGTCGATGCATCACTCACATGCTATATACGATCAGAATGTGGTACAGGCACATCAGCATAGTCCATTGCAGTCGAAGCATAACTCACTCTCTATATGACCGAGATACAGTACAGGTACGTCAGTGTAATTAATCACAGCCGAAGCATAACTCACTGCCTATATGAGCGAAATAAAGTGCGGGTAGGTCAGCATAGTTCATTGCAGTTGGGGCATCACCCACATGCTATAAATGACCAGGATGTGGTGCAAACACGTCAGCTTGTTCATTGCAGTCGACGCATAACTCACTGCCTATATGACCGAAATACAAAACAGGTACATCAGCATAGTTCACTGTAGTCGACGCATAACTCACCACCTAGATGAGCGGAATTAAGTGCAGGTACGTCAGCGAAATTAATTGAAGCCGAGGCATTGCTCACAGGCTGTATAGTCGGGTGCAGTACAGGTGCGTCAACATAGTTCATCATTGCATTCGAGGTGTAACTCACGTTCTATGTGACCGAAATAGAGTTCAGGTGCGTCAGCATAGTGCATTGTAGTAGAGGCATAACTCACCTTCTATATGACCGGAATGCGGCATTGTGGCAATGGTAGGAAATCGAAGTTCATTGTAGTTGTGAGATAACCCGTCATATATACGAACAGGATACAACATCGCAGCACTCACTTTCTACATGAGCCAGGATGCCGAGGGCAGAGGTTAATGCAGCGCACCAGAGAGCACTGGCTGTTACTTACTCCCTACACGATGGACGGCGTTATCAAATCGCTGAGACAGTCTGGGTTTTTGTCACGCACCATAGTCCCTAGTCTAATCTGAAATATGTTGCTGGTGGTAAAGGGTAAGATTAGCCGCCCGGTGGGGCCTGCTTTAGGCAAAGCTGTCTCCGTTACAAGTAATGGCGGCCGGCGCTTGCTAGCGGGCTTGAGATCTACCCACTAGTGAGCTTAGGGGTGCGAGTGCAAGGTCAATGCTTGGTGTAGCGCGTAGCGCTGTGAACCTAAACGGCAGGGAAGGACAAAGGCTACACTACAATCAGAAACAAGAACGACGTGCCTCAGCGAGCGGGAAAGGCAAGCTGAAGACGACAGGCACAAGAGCCGATAAGGAGATAGGGGCAAGAACGCAACAGTCGGAACAAACCGGCCAACGAACCGAGAGCAAGTCGTGAGAGCCAGGCACGTGACGTCCCGCACAACACTTGGAATCGCCGTGTTCAGAATGTTCGGCGCGACTTGGAGAAGTTTGTGTGGTGACTGCCACCGCATCCGGGGTGTCTATGGGTCATCTACCACGAGACATCATAGCACATGTATTCACTTCACATCCAGGTCAGAGCTCAAATCGCCCATCTGAAACAACCCCGTGCAGCATAGGGCGAAATATTGAGGTTCGGCCGTGGTTTCAAGAACAATTACTCACCACGTTTGTTCCGTCCACCAGGATGACGTAACCTCGAACCGTCGATCAAAGTTCTCCAAATGATAAGTCCTGTGCATACACGAGGTATGCTATGGTCTGAGACACTGCAAGACAGACGCGAAGCACTGCCTTGGGAGTCTTGCACCATATCGGGAATCAAGGGATAGCCGCGTAAGGATACACGCACAGGGGTGGGTGGAGGCACGTGACCCCCCTATCCGGGATGGCTAACCCACACCTGCAATCCACCATTGACATACGGTTCGATGGTTACGAAACAAAATTATCCATATATAAACGTTGATATGCCTAACGAATTGGAGGTGCCCAGTGCGACAACAGAATACTCGCCGGTTATTTAATCCGCACTCACCGTAGCGCGGACCGACAATTATACTCTTCGACCAAATGTCTATCCCATGCACCCGACTTTACGTTCGGACTCTCAGACCACGAGGTTGCCGCCCATCGTTCGGCTGACAATCTCTGTACTGGTAAGAGAAGAATGTTGCTTCTTGGCAGTTCCTAACGGTGTCCTAGGTTCCAGGATTACGTTCTTCTCTCGCCAATGCAGTGAAGCTTCAACCTCCCGTTTTGCCCAACCTACCATTCCCCCGTGCGGATGATCGGCACGATGGCTGGCTTCCCAGGCCGTAGCGTCTAGGCGACGCTACTTTGTTCCGCTTGTTTCGCCAGCCCAATCCGGCGGGTTCTCCCAACGCACTGCGCCTGAATTCTCCGCATATATGCGTTCTCCACGGTCCTACATTCCTGTACATCCACGTGGTTAGCGTGGTTTATCGGACGTTGCAGCGTGTAATGTTAGCGTGGTTCTTGTCGGGGGAATGCAAATGTTAGAATGTAGCTTCGATCGGCTTGTGGGGAAAGACGGAGTGAAATGCTGGGAATCTTGATACACCATTCCGCTATTAATCGACCTACAATCCCACGATACAAACTCACCGTGGTTCTGCGGGCCCTTCAACACTTCAATATTTGACCGGTAAACGGCACGAGAAAAGCGTGAATAAAATCTATTACAAGCTGGGATCGTTGCAAGCAAGTGGAGCTATAAAAAAGCTATAAACACATATGGTAGAGAGAATATGTCCGGGAGGTTGGCATGAGTGGTAAGTGGTATCCATAAGATATACATATAATCGCACAGGCATTGGTAAGCGGGGAGGGGATCATAGGGGGGGTATATGGTATACCTGATAAGCCATCGGCATCAGCTAAATGCGTCGGGTTAACTTATGCCGTAAAACACAGAGAGTAAGAATATAAAGAATCCCCACACGAGAAAAACTCGTGGTGCCGCGTTCCGAAGTGCCAGACCTTGAACGCCGTATTTCGCTGTTTCCCAACGTTGGAAATGTACAGACTGGAAACATTAGGTCGATTGTTAGCATATATACACCAAATTCGGATAGTTTCAACCCATACCGCGTCTGCTGCATGTTCACCATGATTCCGAGATTCGCTGATGAGATGGTAGCTGTTAGCCGCGGATGCGCAACCAAAGGCGAGAGAAACATTGGGTATCAGCCAGAAGGTGCTTTGACTGCGGATCAGAAGTGACACGCTGCAGGAAAGGTTAGCAGAATCTCGAGTAACATGGAAAGTAGGCGCTTACATCACGAGAAGGCATGCCTGCAGAAACGGGTGATTAGTGTGTGTGTGGCCACCGAGAACTAAAGCTTACCAAATACATGACCTGGGTCCATTCTTGCTCGTTTTTGGATTTGAAGTTCCTCCACTCTGTCACGTAGGCAGTTCGACCAGCCCATGCACGAGAACACCTTCCGAGGTGGGCATCTGCGCCGGCGCCAACGAAAATCTTTGCCCAGGGCGCATATGGGCCGCTGAACACTGGTGGCTGTTCGGAGAGAACTGAGAACCGGTCCAAACAAGCACTGGTCGTACCAAAGTTATTGACAACTCGGGCATGCCAGATCATACACCATAGTCGTGCTAGAGTCCTAATTAGAAGGGCTGGGGTACACGGCGTTGTTCGACTTACCAATAGCGTACGTCTGAAACACTTCTATCTTATCTGAAAACGTGTTGAGCATAGCCAGGAACTGCTGGATCTGGGAACAGGCAAATGGGGACGTCGATCCATCTGAAGTGCTCGAATCTGAATGGTAAAACGTAAGACAGGGTCATTTAAATATATAGGAGGTTTCATAAACTCGCCGACTGCTAGACTAGCGAGCACAACTTTCAGCTGACCCAAATCCTCTGCCGAAGCAGGGACTGGCGCAGGGAAATTCTCCATGTGCATCCAATATTCTTCACACAGCATGTTCAGCGCACGCCGAGGTTCCGCAGCTGACACAGCAGTCGGGGTGCCGTCGCCGTCAGCCCACGTCACTGCTTTCGTGGCGTGATTTATAAGGTAATACTGGACGTGTGACCCGTCGTGCATGACAAATACTGTGGCGCTGGAGTCGGGCTTGAGGCCGGCCCTCTCGAGAAGGGCGTGGCCGAGTGTTTGAAGCGTCTCATCGACCGGTTGGTTTGAGACCACGCAACCCGCGAAATGAATGGGAGAGCCTTCGGGGTGGGTTGCAGTACAGGCGCCGATATCTTTGGTCATATCCTTCTTATGATCGTTAGTGTCGAGGGATGTGGGGTTTGGAACTACCACCCAGGATCGCTCGGTGGGCTGACGCGACTCAAGGCTATTCGTGGTACAATAAGTTAGCTATCAAGAACGAGTCTCTGTGGGTCTCACTTTGGGGTAAACCGGTCAAAGTCACTAGGGAGGCATGGTAGTACGCGTTGTCCAAGATGTCCCATGATACTCCGTATGAGTGGTCGGTAAAGAGGGCGAGCAGAATGTGGGGGGCGAGCATCGCGTAGGTGCAAGTACTTATACAGCCTTCACAGCCTGGGGCGGTGCGGTAGTACCGTATGATTTGGCCTAGAGAGGATCACATAGACCCGTCACTAGGACAAGCACCTGCCCATCTCTGCTATTGTGCGTTGGCTCAACAGTTGCCGTGGCTACTCTGGGTAGAAAAATGCCACAGAAGCTGAAACAAATCCTAACCATACCTCCTGTTAAGCTGCAATCACCTTGCTTCGGCAAAGTCACTCCAGCGGTCTACATTCTGACACGAAATCGTGCGTGCACTAAATCACGTGAGAAGCGTAGCACCGCTTTACTGTGCCTACTGTGCCTACCTGGATATCTCGGTCAGACACGAATGCTCCTTTGATATCCTTCAGGTACAATAACAATCATTTATCTCAAGTAAGCAAGTGCCTCCAAATCCGAGTTTCCTTTCTGCTGTTGTTCAAACCCTGTATTTTGTTAGTTCGTATCGCCATATCTATTGTTCTTTATACGGAGCAACTCACCTCACATGTCTCCCTGGACAGTTGCTCAAGTTGCCTATCCTCCATTAGGCTTCACCCTGGCGCCGTGCAAAATAACCGGTCGTTGAAATCCTGCAGGAGCCTGACGGTTTCTCTTGATTGGCCATGGTTCAAGGCAACATAGCCTCACTGGCCCCCCAGGCATGTTTTTCAACCCCACTGAGTTGGCGAAATTCACTGATGATCCACGCAGGGCAGTGGAGAGTCGTTCAAACCGTCGCCTTCCAAATCGGTGCCCGCCTAAGATAGTGAGTATTCTGTATTATATCCCCTATGCTTGATCTCCAACCTTTTCGCACTATCTCTCTCACAGTATGTCTCGAGCCCGGCGGCCTGTATCCCGGGGCACCAGTCTGAACCATGTACAGTACCAACAAATCATAATATATGCATAACCAGATGTGTTCTGATGTATTTTCGCCCAAAAGCATGTCGTTATAAAATAACATCAAAGGGTCAAAGTCTAACCGGCCATGCCCGCAAAGCAGAAGTGAGGTTAAGGGGCTGTTTGTTTAATAGAAAACACGCCAAAATACAGTCTAGCTCAGCAAGGTTTGGACCCCCATCCAGTACCGTAATTAAAATGACCTCACACGGGCACCGGCTGATCACCGGCCCTCATCAGACCAAATTGGACCATGTGGAGCATGGGATTTCTGGGATTGTGCGCTGAAAAAATCAGGATAAGTTGTATTTCAACCGTGGGGTGCACCCATGGTGGTAGTCCAGCAGGAAATCTCAAAGAGCCACGTGGCGGGAAGTGCTGATCGTGATTAACCTGGATTGGCCAATTTGAGGCGGTAATCAAAGCGTTAATCAGCCTTTTCACGCTGTTCGGATCAGTGACCATCCTTCGCGTGACTCACCCCTAGTTCGGGTGCACCGAGCCGTCTCACCAGTCAACAGTACTAAACTCAGTTGGCTACAAGAGCATGGCGATGAAGGGACAACCGAGTCCACATGTCCCCAGGTGTTTGAAAGCGTTCAGGCTGTGGAGGATTGTATGATGTATAAATGGTCCAGGCACCCCAGCGTGGCACGGTTCAAGATATTTACTCCTCGCACCACCCACGGGGGTTGCGCTACAGGATGAAAGGGGATTCGTGTGCCTGGCATCACTGATCAGACGTACATTTAACATTGAAGTTCCTAACGAGCCGGGGGCGTTCGGTGAAACAACGGAATACTCGCAGCTTGTTTAATGTGCTCTCGCTGCAGCCCGCAACGACAATATACATTTCGAGCAAACCCTGCGGTATTTAACCCTACTTTCTAAGTACCGATTCAATAAAATCCCCAGGAGTAGAGTGAAGGCGGTTCCCTTGCAGTCTCTGAGGGTGTCCCAAGTCCTGGGACAACTTTATAGTGTCACATGCGTGAGGCTGAAGCCAAGCTACCCGTTTTGCCCAACTGATGAGCGCCCCGTGTGGAGGATCGGCAGGATGGCTATCTTCCCAAGCCGTAGCGCCCGGGCAGCGACATCTAGTCCGCCTATCCCGCGGGGCTAGCCCGGCGCCCTCTAACGCACAGCACCTGAGATTCCCTGAATTAATGCGCTCTCCATCGACACGTATTCCTGTGTGTCCACATGGATCAGCGTAACTCATCGCATATGCATCCGAAGTGTTGTTTTTGACTGGTGCGTTTGGTGTTATAGTGGTTCTTATCAAAGGAGTACAAGTAGCTAGAAGGTAGCTTCGATCGGCTTGCGGGAAATGACGGAGCGAAAAGGACGAAGTCTTGGTCCAGAACTACACCATTATTATTTGACCTACGATCCCATGATGCGAATTCACCGTGACTCTCCGGGCTGTTTAACACTGCACTAACTTGTCGATAGCCGGCACTGGATCAGCAAGAGATGAACAACGAATCAAGGATTGGCCGAACTAGTATACAAGTTAAACCGGCAGAGTCACAAAGGAAAATATGGACACATTTTAGACAGGGCGCGTAGGAGAAATTGACAGGTGTGGTGGTGGTATCTATGAGATGCGTGTATAATCATACAAAGATTGTATAAAAAAAAAACTGGAGAGGGGACCACCGCGATGGAGGTATACGACATGCCTGGTAACCCATGGTAATTATTTGAAGACGTCAAGCTACCCCTTAAAACATGGAAAGTAAAAATAGAAAGAACCCCCATACAAGCAAAGCTCGTGGGGCAGCATTCCGAAGTGCCAGCCCTTGAACACAGTATTTCGCTGTTTCCCAATGTTGGAAATATACGGACTGCAAATGTGAGACGATTGTCAGCGCATATATTAGATTCAGGTAGCTTCAACTCGGACATACCGCATCTGCTGCGTGTTCACCGAGGTTCTGAGACTCGCTAATGAGCTGATAGCTGTTGGCTGCGGATGCGCAGCCGAAGGCGAGAGCAACATTTGGTATCACCTGGAAGGTGCTTTGACTGCGGACTAGGAGTGATGCGCTGCGGAATATGTTAGCATAGTCTCGAGCGGCACGCAAAGTAGGTGCTTACATTATAAGAACGCATGCCTGCAGAAATGGTGAGTTAGCGTTTGTGTCGTCACCAAGAAACTAAAGCTTACCAAATACATGACCTGGGTCCACTCCAGCTCGTTTTTGGATTTGAAGTTCCGCCACTCCGTCACATAGGCGATTCGACCAGCCCATGCGCGAGAGCACCTTGCGAGGTGGGCGTCCGCACCAGCACCAACGAAATACTTTGCCCAAGACGCATACGGCCCGCCAAACACCTGCGACTGCTCCGAAAGCGGTGTAAACCGATCCAAACACGCTCCAGTCGTACCAAAGTTGTTGACAACCCGGGCGTGCCAAACCATACACCACAGTCGCGCTAGAATACGAGTTAGAAGCGCTGGGATATACGGCGCGTTCGACTTACCAATAGCATACGTCTGAAACACTTCTATCTTATCCGAAAATGTGTTAAGCATAGCCAGAAACTCCTGGATCTGGGCAGAGGAAAAGGGGGACGTTGATCCGTCTGATGTGCTCGAGTCTGGATGGTAAAACGTTAGGTGACGTCATTCGAATATACTAGAAGTTTCATAAACTCGCCAATTGCCAGACTAGCGAGCACGACTTTCAGCTGATGCAAGTCCTCTGCCGAAGCAGGGACTGGCGCAGGGAAGTTCTCCATATGCAGCCAGTACTCTTCACACAGCATGTTCTGCGCGCGCTGCGGTTCTGCAGCCGAAACGGCAGTCGGGACGCCGTCGCCGTCGGCCCACGTCACCGCTTTTGTGGCGTGGTTTATGAGGTAATATTGGAAGTGTGGCCCGTCGGGCATGACGAATGCCGTGGCATTGCAGTCGTCGGGCTTGAGCCCAGCCCTCTCGAGTAGCGAGTGGCCGAGTGCTTGAAGCGCCTCGTCGACTGGTTGGTTTGAGACCACACAACCCGTGAA
>WSTK01000649.1:0-18639 GCA_019616945.1 Ceratobasidium sp. 414
AACAGCACCAACCAAAGGCTCTAGGTTCGCTCTATTTCTGTGAGCACTTGGGTTGTTTGGATTCCAACCTTGTCCAGCAAAGCGCAAGGAATGGTCGGTGTGACTGGGAAATTTGCAATTCAAGATACTGAAGCTTGGCAGACCACTGGCGTTGTTGTAGAGGAGACAACTTGTTCAAGCAGTCTAGGAACTATGGCTTGCTTGCTATGATGTGCATATAGTCCACTTTATTCAAGAGGAACAAGAGTACCTGGGCAATGAAGAATCAGTTAACAGTATAAAACGACACTCATAAAAACTTAGCATAGTTTTGATGCTGTGAAAAGATGTCCTTGGCAGCCATTTACTCACATGTAATCGTAAGACGAGGTAGATTACCCGCTGAACCCCTGAAACAAGGAGGGTCTTCACTTTCAACTAATCGGTATATTTCTGCTCTATCTCATATACCATTTGGGGATCAAATAGGCCACTCTGGTTTTATCAAGGTCTCTTTAGACATCCTACACACTTTTAAGCCCCAAAGTTTCCGTGAGCGGGCAAAAGATGGGGGTGTCCCACTTCTCGGGGTTGTCCCACTTCCTGGGCGCTTACAGTATGTGTTTTCTTTTTGTTTTCCAAGATCTAATATCCCCCCCCCCTCTCTATCTCTTGCAACACACCAGTTTATACAACCTTCACCAAGACGTTGCTGCTGTTACTAATTTTGAGTACCAGGCACACAGCTGCCCACACAAGGGCAAGCACTACTGTTTCGTCACAGAGCCATCCACCACCATTTGGTCCTCCCACAACACCATGCAGAGTCTATATATTCCCACGTTACGCTCCCATGAGCCTGGGTACAGCTCCTTGTCACAAGAGGTGCTTTGGCTCCTATCTTCTGTTGACAAGGTTACAGTTTTTGGCGGCGACACACTTGGAATGGACCGTAAGCAGGGGGTAAGGTTGCCACTCTACTGTGCATGCACATCCTTAATGGTCTTCAGATTGTGTACTTGAAGACACTAACCGAAACATCGGTTTTGGACAAGAGACAGTGGCTAAAACGCTCCCAATTTTTCCAACATGAAACCTTTGCCGATCCTTACTGTCGCCTTGTCTTCAACCGAATGTTTGCTGGCATGCGGCCTGCTACACGTGCAATGCCACTGTGTGGCAGGCACCTGTGTGTCCAGAATCTTTGCCACAGCAGAAGGTTGCTGCGGTGCTATACTCAAGACGTCAATGGATTTTATGGCCGTGGCTATCCAGAAGCCAAGCTTATTGTAGAGCTTCATGGATCCAACCTTCATTTGAGGTGCACCAAGTGTGGCCAGCGGCCTGAAGAACCAACATCACACTTTCAAAGTGAGCTTGAACTTATTGGGTCATCTGCATGCCGTCGCTGCAGCCTGCAAAACACCTGTGAGTTATTTTTAAATAACATCATACATCTCCACTCACAAATTGGGATGCAGCTGTTAACCTCAGTACAGAGAAATGGAAGCACCCTGACTCTTCTACAAAACAAGTTGGGGACCTCATGCCAGATGTGGTGTACAACGACAGACAACTCCGCCTTTGGGGAGACGAGGACCTGATGAAATTGTGTATGGCCACCGACACAAGATGCACCATACTCCTCATCCTTGCTCCTCAATTTGGATCAACAAGAAGTATGTTTGTACTACAAACACTTGCCAGCAAGGTCCATGAAGCTGGGGGTGCCGTTGTCTCCGTTGGTTGGGCAGCACCACCACCAAGAATCTGGTCAGGCTCCATTGACTTGCACATCGAAATGGATGTCGATAGCTGGTCACATGATTTTGTGAAGAAAAGCGTGCTAGTAAGTGCCCAGTGGTCTCGAAGATGCAGCAAACACTAACCTCTTTCAGATAGAGAAGTATCGAGCTAGGGATGTTGTTTTGAAAAAGGTCAGAGCATTTGCTTCGGCGCTTTGAATCCCGAACAAACTTTGATCTCAAATAGATGGCAAGCATAGTCAAGAGAACTCAGGAGCTGAATGCTGCTGCTGAAAGGGTGTCTAGTAATGATGCTCTGAAATCAGGGCCAAAGGTCAGGTTTGTTGAAGATGCTGTGACAACAAAGTAATCATGGCCAGTGGTTCTTATTCTGTGACTGATATATTGTAGACCATGTATGAATTGGCTTATTAACCACATGTGCAACCTATCCCATTTCCCCAGGCTCTTGGCCACTTTCTGCTTACATTTTTTGCAGAGACAGAAAGCAGGACAAGCAAGGGCACTTAGTATGGGTTAGTAGGCACTGGTCTTGTATGCAGATTAAGTAATCATATAAAGCATATGAACATGAGATACAACTGGGAAGAAGATGGTTTAAGTGAGACAATGGTATACAAACCCTTATATCCAGAGCACACTAGCCCACCAGTGTTTTTAACAACACTTTGGAAGTCTTTTTGGCTGGCTCCAAATGTTAAAGAATAAAATAAAATAAACCTAAATGCACGTGAACAAGATGATTATCGATCCATCGCAGCTTTCACGTGACTGTCATCTTCTTCTTCTCTTCAACATGCTGTCAACCTCGTTATCCTTGGACTTATCCAGAGCCTCGAACAAGGACAACGTCACTTCCTCCCTGCGCCAACACTCCCCATCTCCAATAGACACTGAAACAATTGTGCATTCAAATCCGGACGTTGACGTTGAATTGATCAAAAACTGGCTAGACCAGGGTGAAGGGCGCATTCTCCTACTCACAAATATAAGTCGCGAAGAACTCGAACAGGTGGCGGATAAGCTACAGGCTGTGGGGCTGAAACTCAGGTAGAGTAAAATGTTTGACCCACCAATGTCACTCTTCCACCACTCCAAACAGATTTGACTGGGACGAACTCAGCCAAACTGCCATTTTTCAGATGACTTCGTTGGTTCACGAAGACCCTGGGCAATGGCTTACATCCCAGGAAGATGGTATCAACCAAATACTCCGACAAGTCGCGCGATGTGGGCGACCCACCGCCAAGTGCTCGGGTACTGCCAGGTTTAAGGTTCCAGGAGTAGGGCAACATATGCCTGACAACCGGATCGACTATCTAATCACGTTTAACTCGGGATCGCAGAGTATCACAGTGTCACCGCCCTTCCCCCGCGTTACCTTAGAGGCGGCATATAGCCAGAGCCTGCAAAATGTGTTGAACAAAACCTGCGACGATCTTCACGGATCAGATTTGCATATCCATGCTTCAATCATTTGTAACATGAAGTATCCCGTTGGTGAACAGAAGGATTTCAAAGCGGAAATATCCGTTTGGACAAGAGTATGGGCTGAAAATTCTGGTAATTTGCTTGGCTGTTAATAGGGCAGCGCTTACTTACGTCTTACACAGAGGACAATTTTCCCGACGAAATCACTGCAGCTATCCCACATACCGGCCCTGCTCCATTGCCACAACCGCTGGGCGGGCAGGAGGAGGCTCAGGAACAACACAGTGACGGTGACTCGCCGCCCTTATCCTTGTCAGGGTCCGGAACGTGGTCGTCCAGTCATTCAACCAAGGTCAACGACGAGCGCTCCGTTTGGACTCGTGCAGGCAAATCCATTGTCCGTCGTTCCGAATGGATGGTAAGGTTCCACATTGTCGGGCGAATGGTCGATGTCTCAAACGCTCTGACAGGTCATTATTGATGAAACGGCTGAGGAGAACGGAAAGCCATTTCAGCCAACTGAACCCTTCGAGATCTCGCTCAACTCCTGGGATTTTATGAGATGCTGCCCTTTGCATCCCAGTGTGGGCGATCTTCCATCATTCGTCGAGATACCACTTCCACTTGCCCCGTTGCGGCAGCGTATAATCGCTTCGTTAGCGAAAATGCGAGAGGAGTTACAAAACCAAAAGAGCAAGGATGTCAATGTGGCAGACACGGACGCTCCGACAGACCCAACTAGCACCCGTTTACCCAGGTCGTGGGACGAGCCTCCAGATATGAGGGCTTTCCTTAGCAGACAAAAAAGGAGGAAGCTTGCTTGATTGGTTCGAGCAATTGGCTCAGGTCGGCACAATTCAGTCTCCTGCTTGTCGCATTCTAACATGGGCTGGGAAGTTGCAGCATGCGGTATCGGAGGCAAGTAGGCAGCCTAGCACCCGTCAACGCTGTTTACCCGGCCACAATTGCACTTGTCGTATCTGAGGCCCTTGCTGTTCACCCTCGGTCCCGTTCGTCCAATCTTCCATTGTTTATACAAAGCATAGTTGTCCCCGAACCTGTATCGTTTCCTTTTTGTTATTGTATTATTCGATCTGCAGCCCAGGTTTCGTCTGGTCTTTGAGGTGCTGTAAGTGTTGAAATGCTCGCAACCTCATATCGTCGATGTTGGTACCACTAGTTGCCAGAGACACGTCCTACCAGCAGATCGTAAAATAATTTAGTAACTAAAGTAACATAAGGGGGGGGGGGGGGTGCGACCGACAACATCAGCATGTGGATACTCAATAGCCCGTAGGAATACAGCATCGAGCATCGCGGCGCTGGACAGCCAGCTCCGCCCAGCAGCACACAAAGCATGGCGGGAAGGGAGGAGGGAAATCACGGCATAAAACTCACATAGCGACATGTTTTTCCCCCTATGTTGTCTCGTCAACTGCAACCCTTGTAGGCTGCTCGATTGCTGTAAGGCGAAGCTGGCACGCCTGCACTAGGAAGGGCTATATAAGTGCTATACATACCTAATCGTTAGCACGAGGGTGGGGGGTGTAACATGAGTGGTGGTGGCCGAACAGGGCAACTACTAAATGTTGGGCGTTTCTGATCGATCAAGTGCCATGACCCGGCAGTCGTCTACAAAATCGTGGTGGCTACTTAGCGCCTATATGCGTTCTAGTAGCGACCTGGTAGCGACGCTACTGAACCGCTACTTAGAACCCGCGTGGTGTGTCCGGTCCCCCTATGTAGCACCAAAAGTGGTGGTAATATAACAAGTCATATGTACTTACCGTCGAAAAAAGGGAGGACGCAAAAGACAGTGAGCCGAAAAGTCCCGAAACCGCGTGGAGGGCTCTGACAAGACCATGGACCCACAAATGAAATGATATGGTCTTTTGTTGGGATCAACACGGTACGCGGTAAACCGGATGCGACCACGGTGGCACTCGTGGTCAGACACCCGGGCAAGAACGTGAAAGCGTGGGGGTGGAAATGCAACACTTGGTGCGGGTACACTGGGCGTGGGAGACAACCCAGGTGTCCCCGCGGATGTGCGTGGTGCTTACGAATCATACGGAAGGTGTGTCGCTTGGTGTTTGTACACTTGTTGGACTCCTGTTTAAGGCGCGTCGTTTAGTATTTGGACACCTGCTGCACATTCCCGAGTGGCGTGCGTGAAAGACATAATAATTATGTAGCCATCGCGTGCTTAAGACGTCCGGAACCATTTTACCCGATTCGTTACCCCCGGGTGTATCCACGCGGCAACCCGGGTCACCCATGTTGATCCCCTGTCTTTGTTGTGAACCCTGAGGTCACATGATCTCCACTGTTAAAAACGTAGGGTCATCACAGTTCGCTTTTTCACAACGACCACAACTACAACCGCAACTTCGACAATGGTGGCAGAACGTGACGGCGTACGCCCCGGCTTCGTACCCACGAACCGCGTTCTGTTATGCCTCTTGGACCGACGACCCCCGCCCCACATAGCTGTGAATCCGTAGCCGTAACAGAATGAGACGGCGCACGCCTCGGCTTCGTACCCACGAACCGCGTTCTGTTGCGATTCGAACATCTCGAACTTGATCGTGACAGAATGAGACGGCGCACGCCTCGGCTTCGTACCCACGAACCGCGTTCTATTGCGATTCGAACATTTCGAACTTGATCGTGACAGAATGAGACGGCGCACGCCTCGGCTTCGTGCCCACGAACCGCGTTCTGTTGCGATTCGAACATCTCGAACTTGATCGTGACAGAATGAGACGGCGCACGCCTCGGCTTCGTACCCACGAACCGCGTTCTATTGCGATTCGAACATTTCGAACTTGATCGTGACAGAATGAGACGGCGCACGCCTCGGCTTCGTGCCCACGAACCGCGTTCTGTTGCGATTCGAACATCTCGAACTTGATCGTGACAGAATGAGACGGCGCACGCCTCGGCTTCGTACCCACGAACCGCGTTCTATTGCGATTCGAACATTTCGAACTTGATCGTGACAGAATGAGACGGCGCACGCCTCGGCTTCGTGCCCACGAACCGCGTTCTGTTACGACTCAACAAATCGCTGACGATCAAACACAACACCCCCACCTGCCCGCTTCAGTGGCAAACTCGATCGTAACAGACGGTGCACGCCTCGGCTTCGTACCCACGAACCGCGTTCTGTTGCGATTCGAACATGTCAAATTAGATCGTAGCAGGACAACATGGCACATGCTACTGCTTTGTACCCACGAACAGGTTGTGTTGTCATTGTTCATGAGTAACCAAATCATAATGAAATGTGCATGCACACAGATCATCCGACGAATGGTAAATGGAGGTGAAATACCGTGGAACAGAAACATGTTGTTATAAATTTCGACATCAAAACATCCAAAAAAAGGTTGCTGGCCAATAAGAATAAGCAATATAATTAAGACATCTAGAAGGTGCAATCAGTCATATATTGCCAAATTTATATAACGCGACTCGTTGCACACAACTGCAAAACTAAACTTGGGCTCACCCAGTTGTCCGTGAAGTATGCATGCGAGACACTGGATAGTCCTGCATGTATGTGAACTTTTGGGGCATCCGTGGTTGTACCCCTTGGACGCGACGTAGTTGGCCTCTTGTTGCTTGCCAGGACTGCGGGATGCGATACCGCTTCAAAGCAGAAAACCCGCCCTCGGTACCCAGCCCGCATCCAGTCTGTTTTATATAAGATCAGGCATCTGTGTTTACGGCTGCCAATGAATATCACTGCGCTGAGTCTGCGCGAAGTATATGTCCACGCAGGGTTGACTCTGACTGATTATCAAGACACCAAGAATGGTAGGCACATGTGTTAATCCATTAGCACCTTTTAGTGACCCCTGCCACGCCTGAGGATCTCGGGCTTACCTCAGTAACTTTTTGTGAAATCCGGAAGAATATAGGTACTCAATATAGTAAATTAAATGGGCTGGACTTTCCGCCACTGGGTGGGACGATGATATTAACAATCGCCGATTGAATGATCTGTCCCTGTGATCGATAATCTGTAGATATGTAGGCTGGAGTGGTGGGGAACTGCGAGCGCTGCTGTGTTTCCAGACCTTCTCAGCCATTCCATTCCGAGGTTGCACAATGGGGAGGAAGGACGTCAGGTTGCTATGTGGTGCTACCATGACACTGCATAGCGCCCATAGTTCTCTATAGCCTCGCTGGTTTTCCTGACGAAGTGTAGTAAGAGTTTGCGAATGAACTCCACATCATTAGTACGGTTCCGTTTCTGTTGCTGTATAATATAAATTTCTCATAAGCAAGCTTACAAGCATTTCCGAGCAAGATTGCTGGCGCCGACAGCGACGCTCATCCAGTTCATCAATATAGTACATTGTACACACACTTAGCATTGAATCCATGGTCAACCACTTCTACCCAAGGTGGTCGCGGAGGATGCCACAGGTGTCCGATGAGGATCTTTCGACTGCGGATGGTTCACCTACAACCTGAATCTCCTTTAATTTGTATTTTTGCCAATCAGCCGATAGAGTGTTGACAATATCCCGAAATGAGTCCCGCTTCCTGAGCATATGTTCTTCCTGCCAGAGTGTGTTGAACTGGGGAACCTTGTGCAAAGGCATTGTTGGAACTATATAATATGAGTGGTAGTTCAAACGTGGTGACTCACTACAGAATGAGCAACGAGTTCAACTGGGTTTGCAACAAATGTCTCAACATTATCCAACAAGTAAAGGCCACAATCATAGCCATTTGGTTATCTCAGGACCTAGAATATATTATTAATAATAAATGATGCTGTAAGCACTGTTGTGTTGAAACACTCACAAGCAAGTGCCTGTCCTTGATAAGTCTCCCACCAAGTTTTACCTTGTTGGTTTCAACACCATGTCTCTCCTTGGCCTCAGCTTGAAGATATGCCCGCAGGATTCGAATGGAATGTAATCGATTTTGTAATGAGGTTTCTGGAGCACTTTCAGAGGAGTTGAGTATCAGTGTGTATATGACAAATGCAATAACAGGAGTGGTGTGATTTTGTGTGAGAGCTTTCAAAGAAATTTTAAGCAAGAGATATAAATTGGTATTCACTGGATATATTTCTTATTGTGTGGGCCAGAGGGTTTCTCTTACTCAATTGCATAATAAGAGTCATACAGGGGTATATCAAAATCTGGCTCCCAAACTTAGGCTGTATACAAGGAATGAAAACAATAAGAGCTTGAGAAATTTCTGATATGTTTGCATGACACTGCTGCCATAAGTCGACAGTCAGAATATCATCCAAGTTCTATATGGAGAGATTCCATAACCTGAACACCTGATTAAGATGCATGAG
Organism: Ceratobasidium sp. 414; assembly: GCA_019616945.1. Taxonomy (NCBI): domain Eukaryota; kingdom Fungi; phylum Basidiomycota; class Agaricomycetes; order Cantharellales; family Ceratobasidiaceae; genus Ceratobasidium; species Ceratobasidium sp. 414. Next base: position 8,506 of record WSTK01000649.1, read on the forward strand.
CTTGTTTCGGACAGAGCACAGTAAAAACAAACACATACGCCTCATGTGTGTCACGTAGTTCACATTACACATTAAAATGAGTGCTTCAAGGCAGGCACAGCAAGCCTCTTCAATTTGTTCATCACTCCGATTGCTAAATATTATGCTTTCAGTAACCCTGTGTATAGTTCTAAAGCAACTCACTCATCAATGGAGGCAATAGTGACCAAACGATGGGCATTCACCATGTGATTGCTCACACTAGGGAAGAATTGATCTGGAATGACTTCCAGTCCACCGAGCCCTTGAAATTGACACCCGGAGAAAAGGGAGTATGCTGACTGCAACATCAGCAAACAATTGCGGTAGTCTGCTATTCGGCGTGGAGAGTCAGTGAAGCTCTGAGTGTGAGCTACTGTGTTCAACATTATGCTGGCAGAAAAGAAAAGAAGGTATGGTTGACAGTCGAGTCAGACTTGCCCTTAAATGTTCTAGATCAGGGTATAGGAGGACCAGTGGAGGACCCCAGCTGCACTGGGAGATGCTGAACCCTGGGTGGGTGAGAACCGAGGGATTTGAATGGAACTCTCAGGTTGGTGGTGGGTAGAAAGCAGCTCCACACATGTGGGCTTGGGTCCATGGTGGGTAAAATCTTCAGGCAAGAGGCAGCTGGAATCCCATATTGGGTAATTTGCAAACAACCCTACCCAACCTAGGAAGTAACTTAGCAAATATGGATGTATCTGGCAGAGGATCTAAAACCAGGTAGAACTTGTCAGGTAACAAAAATGGGATTTTAGATTTCCAGGGTTTGTCATCTCCTGGTGTCCTAGTATAGGGGCCAGGGCAATAGCTATTGGCTTTCCCTCCTCCCCAAAGTAGCTGGCCAGTGTTCCAAGACAAGCCAAACAGACACAGCCAGGTGCTTAGTCATTTTCCAATAGTCCAATGCACGTGAGCAGGGAGTTCAGCCCTCGACCAGTGTGATCCACCAGCTGCAGTGAAGCTGGCTAGTCTGCTTTGACCTTTGTGCTTGTCATTCTCATCATTGCCTCACTTGGCTACGTGCGGTTTCACTCACAAGTGCATAAGCAAACAATATTGTGGTTGGTACATAATACCAATTGTATTTTTTGACTAATTGCTTATGTTTTGTTTCAAAGCAAGGAGATGTCCTCTCTCTTTGTGAATGGAAGAGGTAGTGCACTCAAATTTTGTTTCCAACTGGACCAAAGGGGTGGCCTTGAAGGAGGTGGAGATCTTCCGGACTTGCACCATGAGATTAGAGTTTGTGCCATACATTCATGAGCATGTTCAACTTACAAATTGTTCCACACAGCAGCATGGAGGTGTGGTTGTCAGGAGCTACATGGAGGCCGATTATATCCTTGTGGACCAATGCATGCCAACAGCAACAGGCTTCGTTGATGTGCTCACAACCTCTGCTGGACACATTGTGTCCAAGTATTTCATACAAGAGAGCATAAATCGCCAGGAATTGGTCCCGTACTTGGAGTTATCGCTTTTCATCAAGGGGGGTCAACCTGTCATATTTTGTTTGCATGAATCCCTGCCCAATGCTGATCGTAGTAGACTTCGTCAAGTTATTCTGGTTTGTCACTTTGCATCTTCATATTCTGCTATACAGGTGGCTCATTTTGTGTTGTAATGTAGCTCAGAGGTGGTAACCCTGATGGTAGAATTGCCAGTGGCCAAATAGTTATTCATGATGCCAAGTGGAAAGGCAAAGTGGAATTGAAGGCCCGGTTCAAGAATATAATTCGGCTAGAAACCTTGGAGTGGCTTGAATATTGCATTGAGAGAAACCAGTTTGCTCTGCATGTTCCAGCCAGCAGGGTACAAGACAAGAGCTCCAGATATGGGAGGGGGTCAGGGAGGTGAGTTGCCTAGTACACGCATAGCATATCATAATCGAGTGCCTCCTGATAGACCCCGAAACGAGTTCACCAAAAAAGATGACCAGTTTCTAGTTGCCTGGATAGCTACACAATTTGGTTATTCTACACGTGGTAGACAGGGAAATCGAACATACCAAGAGATGGTCAAAAGTGTGAGCACTAATTCCCTCAATTCCCATGTTATAATCTCAACTTGTGTATGTCAAGCACCGTGAACAGTCAAGAGGTCATACATGGCAGTCTTGGCGTGAGCGCTATAAAAACAAGAAGGGACGGCTAGATCCTTTGATTGAGGCCTATGTTCTTGAACACTTGCCAGGCCACCCTGGCTCAGATGATGAGGTGACCCCACTAGATCCAGGAAACCAGAGTGCTGAACCTTGCGTTCACAAATTGACAAGTGAAGGACAACTAGCCAAGCAGCACTTGAAGAAGTTTACCAGGCGGCAAGGTGTACCTGACATTACTTCAGACACACACACACAAAAGTACGTACACAAACCAAGTATACCAATAACAACACTGACCCTCTGTAGAATCTTGTCAAAGCCAATTAAGTCTTCATCTTCCTTTTCCCGTGAGACCACTGCCTTAATGCAGACAGCCACACAGTGTATGGCCCTTATCTGATTGTCTCCTATTGCTTGCCTCACCATCATCCAATACTAGCTCACACCTCCCAAAATCCACTGGCTGCAACAACCAACCCATTGCAGGGGAATAACCCAAGCTCCACAGGTCTGGAGGAGGATGTGGGGTTCTTGGTTGACCCTGTGCTTGTCTCACCTTGGGCACAGGCCCTGGTTGAAAATCACTGGAAGGGGGTAACCTACTAGTACAACAATCTGCCACTATTCAACTTGGGCTAGGAGCAGGAAGTCTGTGGGATTACTTGTATTATGTATGTTTATCAGGGCCTGCCGCTAATGTATATCCAACAATTTACTGCAATCTCAGGTATTGATTTCAAGTTGATGTGGAAAGATAGGAAAAAATCAGGAGCCTCAAGGTACCTAAGGGGTACTTTGTGCATGGTTTTTGAGCTGTGACCCTGTAAGTCTAACCACCCCCACACCAAATATAGGGGCATCATGATGTAATTGTTTTCTCAGTTGAAGGTGAGAGCTGACTTGCTGGCTCCATGCCCCTTCCCTTGCGTGATTGCCTATCTGTCTCCCGTTGCCCCAAGAGACCCCAACTATCCTGAGAGGTTGTACACTTGTTGTGACAAGCAGAAGGTATTTAGGTTCACATTTATTATTATAATAATAAAAGGTAGATATCAAGATAGCTACAACAGTTGTCTACAATTCTTAGGTTTGGTTTGATTCCATAGATCATGTGACCTAACTGTTGTTTGTTTGAACCACAACAACGAGCCCATTCACTTAACACCATGGCACCAATTTCTCCATTTCTTGCTTCCAACTGTGTGATGACAACTCCAGAACTTTTGCTGATGGTTTTCAAGATGCTTGATACAGATCAACTCCTCTCATTCTTGCTTGTTAACAAAGCATTTTTTGCACTTGTAACACCACTTGTCTGGAAAAATGTACAGGGACTAGAAGCACTCCTTGGCCTTTTGGTTGACACCAATCTCCCTAAACTAAGACCTTATACGTGGCCAACAGTGAGGCACCTGAAATCTAGCTCCAGCACAGTCATTGACAAAACTTTCCAGATTCAGATCAACAAGAATAAGCTTCCAAGACTCCAGCTTTACAGTGGAATGGTCCGGAAGCTACACATAAATCGACATGCCACCTGTGGATATCAATGGGTTGGCATTGACTGCCTTGCAACACATGCCCCACTTTTACCCCGATTACAAGAACTAGTTGTGAACCTGGCAGTAAAAGATGGTGCACGTTATAGTGTGCTGCCGCAGATACTCTCCCTGTTCTGTGGCTCATCCTTTACAGTTTTGCGAGCTGGTGGCATTTTTGATCCTAGTGTTCCCTGGATAAGTGCTATAGATAGCTCTCTTGTGCTGGCAGCCATCCATCCACATTCTGCTCAGATGCAACATCTGGATCTTTTTTTCAGGGCTGATTGGCAATCTCAAGGTGACTGGGCCGCACTAGCTGGAGCCCTGAGCAATATGGTGTCTTTGAAGAGCCTTGGCCTGGGGTCTGACTCCTTGTGCAACCAAGTCTTGGCTGCAGCTGGTCATATGCGGTGGCTTAAGACTTTGACACTTTGGTTTTCCCCGGGTTATTCTGTTAATACAAGATGGCTGAGAATTCCAGAAAACTCATTCACTGGGTTGTCCCGGTTGGCTATCTGGAAGGTTGGGCCTCAGGACCTGTTTAATTTGGTCAAGCTGCGGCCCCTGATTGCTGGCATCCAGTCAGCTTGCTTCGGTTCTTTTGAAGGTCCGCCTGCCGACAGATATCTTGACAAGGCCATCCAGGAAATATGGTGTAATGCCAAGTGTTTAGAAGACCTCGATATCTTTTTCCCTCGTTTGGCAGAGCCATACGAGATCTCATCTCACTCCCTGATGTTCATGCTATCAAAAATCCCACTAAAACGAATTGGCCTGCGAAATGCCTGCCTGCCCTATGATTACCCCCTTGAATTTTTCCTAACACACTGTCAGATGTGGGAACCAATCCTTACGGATTTTGTAATGCCTGACCAACCAGCTACACCTCATGATTTGTGCCTTCTGGCAGAATTCCAAGTCCTGCGTGTGGTTTCAATAAACCTGCAGGTTGCCAATTCCCTGGACTTGGTACAAGTTGGCTCAGAGCCAATCAGTCAACGAACCATACGCCTGGAGAGCTATTTCTTGTTGCATCACCTGCAGCCCCAAGAGGTTGAAAAGCTTGCACTGTGAGTAATTGCTATGGTTCAGCTTCTACAGCTGGTAACATTGCCACACATTTCATTTTTAGATCCTTGCTGACCTGTTGGGAGGATCTAGTAGTAGTTATGGTGAAGCAGACAGAGGGTGATGAGATCCGTGACAGGTGGGATGGTTCAGGATATGATGCATTGCTCAGGGAGCTTGCTCGATTGAAGGGACAGCATAGGGTTGCAACCACTGCAAAATAGGGTCAGGATTGAACAGGAGGGTTTTGGGATGAACTGAATTGTGGCTGCTAAAACATAATAGAGTGCACAAGCCTTTTGGTGCTCGTGAGCACTCAGGTGTCTGGCCACCATTCGGAGATGTTGGGACTGTTTGGGGAGAGCAGGAGGAGTCCAGGAGGGTGCTCTGCCTCCTGGAGCATATTACTCAGTGATTTAGGAACCAGTCCTTCAGTCATCACATGACTGACAGTGAAGATACCAAACACATTCACCATATGTGTGAATGGTACCAGCAGATAAATGACATTGCACTGGCAGTGTGCAGCAAAGCTGATTTGATCACTATGTGCGTTGTGAGTCTACCAGACTCTTGGGATTCTTTTACCCAATCAATCAATTTCAACTTCAATATGAGTGATAAATCACTAATGGCTACAAAGGTTGCCGATCTCTGATTGCACATTCTTGCTGAAGCACATAGACACACTTCACACAATGATCCCGATTTGTTATTCTTTAGCTCTAAACCACAAAACAACAGGTTTATGCACACTAGATTCAAGACATGCACTCCCACATGTATACCCAGCAAATCCAACTCCAACTGCAACAATTGCAGTCGCATTGGTCACTGGGCTGCCAGGTGTAGACAGCCCAGTGAAGGATTCCCACAAACAAATCACGGGGGATCTAATAACATCAGTAAACACTGTCCAAACCCTGTGAATTATTAGCATTGTTTTTCTGTGTCAACTTGGACTGACAAATAGTCAATCGTTAGCCTGCACAGGTGGCCTTGGGCTCTCACACTGAGTGGGATGGTCATGCTCAAGAAATGTACCTGATGGAAGTTAGGATGTAGCTGAACAACGAATAGCTACAAGGACCAAGCATTCACTGGTATGCTTGGGTCCATGTCCCAGTGCAATACTGGTTTTACAAAGCTTGTTCCAGGGCAGTTAAGCCCACCATACACTGGTCATGCAGGTGCCTAGTCTGAAAAAGGAAACCCCACCCTGAGCAAGCAAGCATAAATATAAGTTGGCCAACACATTCCAAACTAAACTCCACCAACCACCCCGTTTGCTCCACCATGACACCAGCTACTATCTACACTGCTTCTAACAGAGCAATGGCAATACCAGAACTCCTGCTTGCAGTTTTTCATTGCCTGGCTGTGGGCCAGCTAGCCCCTTTGCTCTCCACCAACAGACTATTCTTCAGATGTGGGGCCCCGTTTGTCTGGCACAATGTAGTGGGGTTGGAAACACTGCTTGGGGTGTTGATTGATGAAGACCTCCCTGCCTTTACTCCAAGTAATCCATGGCATCAGGTCAACTATAAGCCCTTATATGAAATCTATTGCTGATGCTCTGCCTCCAGATTGTCCTCAACCTGGGAGCCATTCAACATAACCTACCAAGATTCAAATTCTACTGTGCAATGGTCCAAAAGTTACACGTGCACCGTCATTTTGCACGTGGATACCAATGGCTTGGTCTTGAAAGTTTGATGACTGATGCTCCTCTTCTGCCACACCTAGTGGAGGTGGTTATCAGGCGCAGGCGTGATGGGGCGCACTCAATCATGCTACCCGAGATGCTTGCCCTGCTTTGTGGTCCATCATGCACAACCATCCGTGCTGTTGCCAGCTCAGAATCCAATGTTCCTTGGGTTGGTGCCACAGACAGCACTCTTGCACTTGCAGCCCTTCATTCTTGTGCTGCCAACTTGAAGCATCTGGATTTTTTTGTCAAGGCAGAGATACCTTCCTGGAATAACTGGGCTAACTTGGCCACAGCACTGGAATCCATGACATCCTTGAGATGCCTTGGCCTCGGGGCTGATACCCTCTCCAACCAAGTTCTAGCAGCTGCAGGTCAGATTCAAGGACTTCGAGTTTTGACAATTCGGTTTCGCCCAACCTTCCAGAGGGATATCACGTCACTGCTCATACCAGATGGGTCATTTGCTCGACTAGCCCGACTAGTTGTTTGGGGTGCTTGGCCAACTGATTTGGTTCATCTGCTGAAGCTGCAACCACTCATTGCCCAAATCAAATCGGCACTTCTGGATGTTTTGGAGGGATCAATCATTGACCGCCCTCTGGATCAGGCCTTTGAGGTGCTTCGAGACAACGCTAACCATCTAAACGACCTCGATATTTGCTTCCCAGAGCCTACGGAGGGACCCTATGAGCTTCGCTCAAATCGTCTCCTGCCCATTATTTCCCAGATCCCATTGACACGGGTGTGCTTTCGGAATGTTTGCTTGCCTGCAGACCAGCCTTTTGAATCCTTCATAGCACATTGCCAGACATGGCAGAAAACTCTCACTCGTTTTATAATGCCTCATCAACCAGCCACTTTGCATTCCTTGCAAGTCTTTGCCAGTTTCACTGCCCTGGATGTGCTTGCTGTCAATCTCGAGGTTGTTGATGTTCCTTCCATCCAGCGTGCCCATGGGAATCCCATCAGTAGACGGACACTCCGGCTGGAGAGTTATTTCTTGCTTCACCATTTGCTCCCTGAAATGATTGGAGGCCTTGCTTTGTGTGTCCTCTATATTTTGTGATTTGCCATATTGGGTACTGATATCTTGCCATACCCCCAGGTTTTTGCTTTCTTGCTGGGGAGACATATCATTGGTTATGGCTAGACGTACTCTGAGCCAAGACGAGCCACTTGACAGACTGGACTATTGGGTCTATGTTGCTCTGCTTAAGGAGCTTGCACAGCAAAAAGAACGAAAGGAAACAACCATCACAGCACGGTGGGCATAGACATTGAACAGATTCAGAGGATATGGCTACTGGGTGGTTACTGTGTCAAGAGTTACTTTCTGCTTGTGTTACCTATAGATATGTCCCTGTCCCAGAATACCTCTGGTTTTTCTCCCTTCCAAATTGTTTGCAACTTGCACCACTGTGTAGGGCTCATTCCCAGCATCTCATCGACCCCCATGAATATCTTTCTTCCATCTCTGCTAACCCTCTGTCATGCTTGACGCAATTTCCTTAGGTTGATCAGGGGAATTAGGCCTGGATCAGGTTCAGTTTTTTGATAGCTTATACCTGGCATGTATATACTTGGGTTACCAGCTTGAGCTGTGCAATAGTTACTATCAGTACATTATACAGGTGTGTACACCTGGTATGCAGACTGAGCAGGCAGGAAATGATCACATGATTCAAAACTACCAGCTGCACTGCATGCATACCCAGTACGCACATCAAGCAAGCGGGAAAATGATCATATTACTCAAGGCTACCAGTTGCATTGTGCATACCAGGTACACACACTGAGCAGGTGGGATATTGATCACATGATCTAAAACTACCAGTTGTCTTGTGCACATACCAGGTATGCACACTGAGCAAGTGATCTAAAACTACCAGTTGTCTTGTGCACATACCAGGTATGCACACTGAGCAAGTGGGGAATCGATCACATGTTTCAAGGCCACCCCGGTTGCATTGTGTGTGTACCTGGTATGCACACAGAGCAAACAGGAAAATGATGACACAATTCAAGACTACCAGCTGCACTGTGTGCATACCTGGTACGCACACTGAGCAAGCGGGAAAATGACCATATAGTTCCAGACTACCAGTTCCATTGTGTGCGTACCTGGTACGCATACTGAGCAAGCAGGAAATTGATCACATGATTTAAGGCTACTCATAAAAAGCAGAAAAAAACGTGGCACCTGCTTTTCCCAAGTTGCGTTTGAAATTCAGCCACGCCCAGCACAGACACAGTATATTGGGTGTCTTCCCGTAAGGATTTAGGCACGTGGGACCGTCCTAAATCGGGCCGTTCGGCTCGGTTCGGATTCGGACCGAATTGCAAATTGAGGGCTGGGGGCAAGACCTAGATTCGCTCTCCCGTAAGACTCGTTGCACCGAGCTAACTAAATAATTAGGAGGATGTGAATTAAATTTGAAATAAATATTAGGCCTGCTTGTATTGTCGCAAGTCTCACAGTTCTTGCCCAAGGGACTCAGTGCTGGGTACCAGGCAAGAAAGTAGCAGTGCATTAGCTAGCAATTACATATTTGTGTGTATGTGAGGTGTCGAAACGAGTAAGTATGAAACAGGGAGCTTACCAGACGCCCAGCGAGAGCTGGAGCTGCGACGCCCAGTGCATATATGCATTGCCATCGCATTGAGTGGATCAAGAACGACAATATATACGGCAAGGAGGTGCACAAGGAGCACTCCCGCAACAACCAGAACGATCTGGTCATGTGCCACCGACAGACTCTAACCCTGCTACTACTTCAAGAGCTCGAGGATACATCAGAGCTCGTTTGGGGATGTATATAGTCATGTATTTCACTGTATGTTACATAGCGTGAGGAGCGAGCACATCGAGTGCATATTCATGCATCAACCAAATTTAGGTCGATGTCTAAACCATCTAACATGGGGGGTCGGGGGTGATGCTAGATCAGCCCACCTATCCGCGATCTAGGATCCACCCAGAGCCGACTAGACTGCATCCGGGTGATGACACACTGATGACACATATATTTAAGGGTTTAATATTTACATCCGGTGAGTCTAGACGAATAGGATCGGGCCAAGCGTGCCTAAATTGCTTACGGGAAGACACCCATTATGCCATCAACGCATAACGGGCATCTCGAACAGGCCAAGATAAGTTTAAATTCTACACCACCGACGTTTCAAGGCTAATTAAGTCTGGATTCGCACCATTCCATCGATCAAGCGGACGCCTGCATTTGTTTGTTCACGACGTTCAGGAGCCAAGAACCTGCATAACTTATGCATTATCGTATATACACGTCATCGATTGGGGCTGGGGGGCGGGTGCAGGCAACGGCGGTTCAGGATCGACGTTGCCGGGCCGCAAGATAGGGCGACGGCGGGGGGCGAGCACAGGCGGTCGAGGCCGGGGATCGACAGCTCGCAGTCGAGGTCGAGGTCGGATCAAGGTGAACGGCGGGGTTAGAAGCGGGCGGATACGGTCGACGTCGAGCGGGCGGGTCCACCGCCAGGATCAAAGGCGGGAGGTCAAGGCGTTGGTCCCAGCGTCCGGCTCACTCTCGACCAGGATCAAAGGCAGGACGTCTCGGGGTCGGGGAGACAACAGAGGGCTCGCCGATAAGCGGAACAGGCGTTCCAGAGATCGTCCCGTACAAGGAAGCGGCGACCCGAGGGTGCTCCGC
>WSTK01000065.1:0-100319 GCA_019616945.1 Ceratobasidium sp. 414
GGTCATGTGACATGCTTAGTCAGGTCGGGAGTCGGGCTAGCATTACCATGGAGAGTTATTGCACGCCCGACTTTTGTAGCAACGGTAATGGTAACTGGTCACGTGACTTCTTGGTACGGGTTATGGGTGTTACAACCACTTAGATATAATCTAGTTGTTAGGTGGTAACCGTAACGTGTCACGTGACGGATCGACGGTTCGTCATGACGTTTCACGGGTCATGACAGATCTCTTCCTCCTCTTCCTCCTCTTCTTTACCCTCCTCTTCCTCATTCACCTCACCCCAACCTCCACTCCTGCTCCCCAAGCCCTGCAAAAGAAACCGGACCCCCCGGCGAATCAAACTGGAACCTCCGTTGGCTTCTTCTCCAGTAGCACCAGCTGGCACTACAGGCACTATTGGCGCAGGGGCAATCTGCGGACCAGCAGAAGGTGGCGGAGCGGGTGGTGTATAATATATATGTGGTGTATAAGATGCGTGTTCTCTGCGATACGCAGCCTATAAAATCGACAACCTCCAAGGCGTTAGCCACTGTAGCCTGTTGAAACTAATGTATTACTCACATTCTACAGTTGCAAATGTTCGTATAAACCCTGTTAGCGCAGTCAGCCTATAAATGCATGTACTGCTTACACGCTATGTAGTCGGCCTTCCGTTTGCGGTAGGTCAGCACAGTTCTGACACAGCACTGTTATTACCCACGTTTTGCATATCGGCGTGTGCACAGTTGGGGTCAGCGCTTTAGCATTTAGGCAACTGTTTCACTCACGACCTGAAAATAGAATAATGCCAAACAGAATACGTCAATAATCCTCTCATTGTTGATAGTTTCACGTACTATCTGTGTCAACGAGATGTGGCATAGAAGATGTTAGCGCTGCCCGTTTTGCTTGCTAAGTTACTAACATGCTACATAGATAGGTTTCCACCTTAGGTGAGTCCATTCAACTAATTTGAGATGCGATGCCACTCACAAACTGGGTGAAGGGTGTTGATGGTGGGCAGATTAGTTTTATCTATATTAGTGGCCATGATACCCACCTTCTGTTATATCAGAGCGCTGTGTGAGTTCAATATGTCCAGGCATGGGTTTAATGCCACTCACAGGCTACAAGGTGGGTGTCTGTTAGTGCCATATCTCTATTAACTCGAACCCGCACTCACAGCCTATATTTAGATTATCCATGCAAGGTGGGTTGGTGTGGGTTGGCTGGTGTCAATGAGACTTGTCACCAGCTACTGACCATGTAATTACCATGCAGCTTGCCACTTGTTCAGTTGTTGCCGGTGGAGTTGAGAGTGGGTTACGTCAGAATATTAGTACATGTGTCAGAATAAGCGCCTGACCAGCGACCAAAAGTAGCGGCATGACAAAAATCTCTTGCCTAGTCCGTATCTAATTAATTTCAATATATCGTTGGAACGGCTGTAAAGCGAGCCCTAGTTTCGGCACGTTTCCAGCCTGGAAAGCACTAGCTGGTGGATACACTAGAATTGTAGAGGTATTCCAGGTCGACACCCCCAACACGCAAGGTTACCACGCAATGCGAGGCGGAATGGGGTATAATTGTGTAGAACCGAGTCAGTCACCGAGCTCTTCGCGTGTCATAGATATTTTTGAGTTCATCTCACCGCCACGAGTTCAGGTTCTAACGCACAGCTTGTACTAAACATCCCTCAGTATAATACCAGCATATCGATGTGGTGTTCAACCACCCTCTGGACAGCCCCCCAATTGGATCCAGTCGATCCTCCCAAGCGCGACGGCCATATGGTCTGGGTCGGTGTCGTTCGTGCGAGCTGTGCTGCAGTATGGAGACACGTCGGGCCCGAGCCCATGGTACGGAGCTGAGCTTTGGGTATATTGCAGGAGAATACGTCGGCTTTTCTATCTAAAAGAGGTGCTGCTTACATCACTGTTAGCCCGGCGAACACCGCCTTGAGGAACCGGACTTGACTTAGCCGGAGGTCGACCTCAGCCTTCCCGGTTTCCCAAATACCTTCGTCGACGAGAATCTGTGGGGTCTTCTGGCACGAGTCACGCTAGCAGTTTCAAATACCGTTGGCAGAATCATAAGACTGGCCTGGGCGCTCGATACACCTTGCGTAAAGCTAGCGACACCGTGCTGAAGGGCCTCACATCTCGACCCCCTCCCCCCTCCAACCGATTCCACTAGTTGTCTTGATTATGGTCTCAGACCAGCCTTCTGCAAACAAGATCTCGGTCAACGCTGCTGAACAGGACGACCACATCGAGTCGGTCACTGTCTTCCAGGCGAACAACGCCGAAGTTAAGCGGCGCGTCAAGCTCGAGCTCAAGGTATGTAACCGGCTCATGCATACACAGAGAAAATCTCATTTAAGTTCGACTCCCTACAGCAAGGGCAGAATCACGTCGACATCGAGCAACTTCCTACATGCATCAATGAAGACTCCATTCGCGTCGACGGCACCGGTAGCGCTGTGATCTTCGATGTTGTTTACCACAGCCCATATCGTCGGCCTACCCCACCAGCCTCGAACAACCCACACCAGCAAGCCGTGGACGAATCCCATCGTGTACTTGAAGCCCTCCGGAAGGAGCGTGAAGCTGTGAAACAACAATCCAACTTCTTGGAGTCGTACGGCAAGACACTAGATAGCAAGAACATGAACATTGGAGATGTTGAGCGGTTCCTCGACATGTTTGTGCCTCGTCAAGTCGCCGTCACGAAACGTACCCAGGAGCTGGATGCACAAATCACGCAGGCAGAAAAGGAATACAACGACGCGCGGGCAAAGGTGAATGCTGACGTGCGAGATGCAAAGAGGGGCACGGAGATTACCGTGACGGTACTCGCTGAAGTTGACGGTCAAGCTGAACTCTTGCTAACCTATGGTGAGCACCGAACCTGCCCTGGTTTGATAGTCAACCAACTAACTATATGGATGTTCAGTCGTCTCAAATGCGAGCTGGACACCCTTATACGACGTACGCGCATCCATTGCCAAGTCTCCTGACGAGTCTTCCAAGGTTGCACTCCACTATCGCGCATCAATCACGCAAACCACCGGCGAGGACTGGCCAGACGTAGCGCTGACGCTGTCGACAGCGTCTCCGCAACTCTGGAGCAACATACCGAGCTTGTCCGCCTGGCGTGTTGGGATCCCTCAGCCCTCACCCCCACCGCGGCGGGCAAGTGCAGCTCCCAGGTGGAGCGGCGAGATGGCCTCCTTTAGCCCGCTCGCGGCTTACAGCCCGACCAGCCCAGCTTTTAGCCCAACCAGCCCCGCTTATAGCCCGACCAGCCCAACCTATGTGCCAGCCCATGCCCCGACAATGGTTTATCGTCCCACCCGGGTCGCGAGTGCTGGCGTTTTGAGCGCTTCGTTCGGCATATCAGGGCGTAGTAATATCCCGAGTGACGAAAGCAGTCACAAGGTTGTAATCGCTGTACTTGATCTTGAGACGGAGCCAGAGTGGGTATGTATACCACGTGAGAAGGAGAGCGTATTTTTAAGGGTGGGTAGTGTTAATGTTAAACCTCTACAGAACCGTGGCGCTCACAAAACCCCCACAACAGTGTAAGATTGTCAATTCGAGCGAGTTCACGCTATTACCTGGGGAAGCCAGCGTGTTCATGGACGACAACTTCGTGTCCAAGAGTAAAATCGAGGTATGTCAGCTCCTCGGGCCTGCTAGTCACACATTGTTTAACACCTTCATTTTCAGCATGTTGCTCCAAGCGATTCGTTCAAAGCCTCACTCGGTGTCGACTCTGCACTACGTGTATCTTATCCTGCCGCGCGTACTCTTAACCGCACGATCAACCGGTCAAACTTTTTCTTGGGAGGGAACCCTGCCCAATCCGTTGCTGCACACTCTCAGCGTATCACTATCCGAAACTCTCGCCTGGCGCCTGTTACTGCTCTCCATATCTTCGACCATGTTCCCATTAGCACTGATGCGCTCGTCAAAGTGGAAGTCTTGTCTCCTGACTCGCTTGGTCCGGTCGCAGGAGTCGGCTTGCCCACGAATGGGGATGTGGGCGGGGATAAGAACAAAGACCGGCCGTGGGTGAGCGTGCAAAAGGGTGCCAAGGCGCGCTGGGCAAACTTGGATGTGGGAGGAGAAGGTACGGTGGAGTGGGAATGCGAAGTACAGTCTAATGAGGAGCTGGAGCTAGAGCTTGCATGGGAGCTGAGTGCGCCTGTCGGGCAGAAGTGGGTGAACCTGTAAAAACAAAAATCCTTGCGGTCCAAAGAACGGATCTTTTTTGTAAAATGGTATCGAACAAATGTGCCTGTCTAGGGATGGTTAATACACGCGAAACTGAGTTAGAGATCTGTGCAACTGCTACGCGCAGTTAACTCGCTGAATATATGCACGTTAAATTGCTTCTTGACGGCCGGCCACACTCTCGTAAAATTCCAATCACCCCGACATCATTCCTTAGTATGATTATTCCGATAGTTTATTGTTCTTTCTTCCGGCAAGGTCAACGTTCTTCCCCTAGCAGGTTCGGGTCCCTGGAAGTTGCTCGCCCATCTAACCCGGAGGACCAAAATATGGGTGGGAGCGAGAATAAATAAATGGGACAAATTGGGGGCGTGCTAGAGCGATAATGCGAAGTGCGATTGAGTGAAAGTCTTGCACCATACGATTAGGTGGCCAATTCATTAATTTTGAGTTTATATGCGCCGTGCTTGATCAGCACCGGGCTGTCGCCTGAGAAGCGCCGAGTCTCTTTTGCGTTATGTCATACCATTCGCGTGACAGGAAACTCGTGTTTTTTTGGATATTTTCTACTGGGCGGTTTCTGGGGTATTGTGACCTTTTCAGCGACCACGATAGAGGTCAGTGGGCGTAACGCTTGTGGGGCAACCGAATAGGTGCCCTGTTTGCGCCGGGCGACCCTCGATATAAGATTAGTGGGTCTCCGCCACGAACGAAACAGGTCCCCCCCTCTGCTACATCCACCACCAATCATGATCTCTGAACAAACTGTTGCAAACCGAATCTCGGTCAACTCTGCTGAGCAGGACGACCACATCGAGTCGGTTTCTGTCTTTCAAGCAGATCGTGCCGAAGTGAAACGGCGCGTTAACCTTGAGCTTAAGGTATGTGTTTCATTTATGGGAATTTATTAACTGCGCCCAATGCACACTGATATTTTCTCAGGCGGGACAAAATCACGTTGATATCGAGCGCCTCCCAACGTGCATCAACGAAGACTCAATCCGAGTTGACGGCACGGGCAACGCCGTCATCTTCGACGTCGTTTACCACAATCCACATCGCCAACCTAGCCCGCCATCTTCTGACGATCCGCACGAGCGGGCTGTCGCCGAGTCGCGCCGCGCGCTAGAGGCACTCCAGAAGGAGCGCGAGGTCGCTGAGGAGCAGTCCAAGTTCCTGGACTCGTACGGCAAGACCTTGGACAGCAAGAATATCAGCATCGAGGATGTCCAAAAGTTCCTCGATATGTTCGGACCTCGTCAAGTTGCCGTTGCGAAGCGTATTCAAGAGCTGGACGTACAAATCACGGAGGCCGAGAGGGTACACAACGAAGCGCAAGAGAAGGTGTACGCCGATGCGCGAGGCGCGAAACGAGGAACGAAAATCACGGTGACAGTACTTGCCGAGACCGATGGCCAAGCAACGCTTTTGTTGACGTACGGTATGTACGGCATGTGTACACGGCTAGTACGGCAACTGATTGTCGTGAATGTGCAGTGGTCTCGAACGCAAGCTGGACCCCACTCTATGACATACGCGCATCTATTGCCAAATCGCCCGACGAGTCTTCCAGGGTTGCACTCCACTATCGCGCATCTATCACGCAAACGACGGGGGAGAACTGGCCGGATGTCGCATTGACTCTGTCGACAGCGTCGCCGCAGCTTGGAAGCGACGTACCCAGCTTGTCTGCGTGGCGTGTAGGGTTCCCTGCCCCACCTTCGCCAGTCCTCCTGAGGTCTGCCCAGCCCCGTGCGTTTAAACGGAAGTCACGCGGTGGGCTACAAAGTAACGCAATGGAGTTCGAGGTCGAGGCGGTGCCTATGGCGATGTACGCTGCAGCCTCACCCATGCAGTTCCGCCAAGCCGGAGTCGTGAGCGCTGGTGTCCTTAGTGCTTCATTTGGCATTTCTGGGCGCAGTGATATCCCCAGCGATGAGGGAAGTCACAAGGTTGTGATCGCCGTGCTCGACCTAGACACTGAACTCGAGTGGGTGTGCGTGCCACGCGAGAAGGAGAGTGTATTTCTGAGGGTAAGCCGATCATTTATCGAGACTAACGGTTGGACTCATGCTCTCCGGACGATAGTGCAAGGTCGTCAACTCGAGCGAGTTTACTTTGTTGCCCGGAGAGGCTAGCGTGTTCATGGATGACAACTTTGTGTCAAAGAGCCGGATCGAGGTGAGACCACCATACTAGGACCGTAAAGTCCCCTATTCTGACTCAAACCGACAGCATGTCGCCCCAAACGACTCGTTCAAGACATCCCTGGGTACCGACTCTGCCCTTCGCGTGGCTTACCCCTCTGTGCGCACCCTGAACCGTACCATTACTCAGTCCAGCTTCGCGTTCCTGGCAAAGGACAACAAGCAGTCTGTCGCTGCCCATTCACAGCGCATCACAATCCGCAACTCTCGACCTGCTGCCGTCCCCGCCTTGCGCGTCTTCGACCACGTCCCTATCAGCACTGACGCGCGCATCAAGGTCAACATCATCTCCCCCGACGGGCTTGGGCCCGTGATAGCTGTGAGTTCACCCGGCGATGAAAACCAAGACGAGAACAGGAACAAGGACCGACCATGGACGAACGTGCGGAAAGGTGTCAAGGCGCGCTGGGCAAACCTGGATGTGGGTGGCGAGGGCACCGTGGAGTGGGAATGTGAAATGCAGCCAAACGAAGAAGTAGAATTGGAGCTCTCGTGGGAAGTGAGCGCGCCTGTTGGAGAGAAATGGGAGACCGTATGAGGTGAAAGGGTATTGACTGGATTTATCAAATGTGGGCCCAGATCTTTGTGCGTGTCGCCCCAATGTAAAACAATTATACCATTTTATTTAGTCCAAGGGTATGAGATCTTTCTCTACATGTGTTGGCTTTCCCGGTTTACGAAACGCGCAAGTTACACTTTGGGTGTCCGACATGCGCATACACCCTAATCTTGCTTCGCCGTTGCAACAGGTCTCAATCTCCACGTTGTGGCAAGTAAAAGGATGGCTAGGACCCAGGCAAGCGCCTTCAAACTTGCAGCAGAGTATGCTTCGGCCACGGCTGCTCGAATAGCGCGTAGAGTGAATGGCTCAACATGACCGACCCAGCGAGTGGGCGCGTAGGTGTCCATGGAGGGTGGCGCGAGCAATGGATGCGCCTCGGTATTCAACTAGAAACGAATCGACGGTTAACACGCAAAGAGCGGGACCAGATAGCTAATCGACTCACGACCCACTCGTCCAGGTGGATTACGTTGGGATCAGCGAATGTCAAGTAGAGATACTTGAGCACTTCGGCGAAGAAGAAAGTCTCGGTTTGGTTGATGTATTCATTCTGATTGGCGAGCCGCACATCCCCAAGACCCACGTACCCATGTTCGACCTTGCAATACTTCTCAATACTGGAAAGTGCTGCTTGGGCCCGTTTTTGGTACTACTTATTTGTTAGATGCGCATATAGAGACGTATACGCGACTTGCCTTGATATCACCTGTCGCACGCCACGCATAGAAGTTGCTCTAGGGGTGCAATTGCTGCAGTTTGGTATTCGCAGGAGAGGGAACTCATATTATAACAACGTACCTCAATGACTTCCGGTCGTAGATCGTAATATGCCCACTCGGTGTCGTTGTAAGAGTAAAAGCCATTATTCTTGTAAAACGCCAAATCGGCGGAACTTGGCCCGACTCGACCCGCCTTGCTCTGATATGCATCATGTTTAGTCGGACAAATCAGTAAAATGGCTATTGGAAGGGGCTTACACTGTCAGGCCCAATATACCCAAAGATTTCCGGCCCCAAGCCAGTTCTGCACAACGCATTTCAGATCGTAAAGAGTGCAGCTAGGTTATTCCCTTGTGAACTCACGCGGTCCTCTCGTATGTATTCCAGCAGGTGTCCGCCAACCGTAACCCGTATTCAACGATCGTGTCGTTGTCGGTCAAGCGGCCGCCCATGATCCAGTTTCCACCTGCCCCACCCCAGCATTAAAATGAGTCATGTTTGTCTTCCACAAAGCACTCGCCATAGAAACACCCAAGGTGGGAGCCGATATGTCGTAAAGTTCCGTTATAGTGATCCCCCAAGTATAGCAAGCCTTTCACGTCCGTTTCAACAGCTTCTCTCATAAGGTGAATAATCGATGAATCGACCGCGGTAAGCCAGTTTTTTGTCCACCGGGTGTCGGCGTTGTTTGTCATCCGCCCGTACTTGATAAGGTATTCAAAATACGAATCTGTACCCGCACCCCATGTCTACGAGGTGGTACATATCGCGTTCTGTCAGACTAGTCAAATATATTTGGGTGAGACACTCCTACGATGTATGTCCCGTTAGGCTTGTTAGTGCTTGGGTCGACCATTTGAGCAGGAAGTCCTGGGAGTGGTGTATCCTAGAACCGGTGATCAATATTCTCAATGTGAATATATGTTCATAACTCACTAGAAGACCAATACGCCGCATTGCCTTTTCAGCGTAGGCACGATATGTCTCATTTCCAGTGTAGTCGCTCAACCTAGCCCATTCAAGGACAAGAGTGCCAGCAACCGCTGGGTAGTGAGAGTTCGCGGTAGTGAGGTTTGAGGGTATGGGGTAGCACTCACCCATTCCTGTCTAGCGTTTGGGGGTGTTCAGTTCCCGCGTATCATAATCGGGACTACAACGTACCTCCTTAATTACCGGCTGGTTATTTGAAAAATCAAGCTCGTTGTAGGGGATGTCATTATTCCCCACCCATCCATGTATGAGCTTGTCCGCCAGTTCCCGCGCTTTCTTGACGAGCTTTGGGTCTTTCTTCCCGCCGAGCTCGTACGCCGAGAGCATTCCTCCCACGTATCGAATTGTACTTTCGAAGAGCGATACAATGTCGTCTGTGTTACTTTGGCTGAAATCTATATTGACAGTGAAGTTTACAGCCTCTTTCACGAGGTCCTTAGGTTTAGTTAGGAAAGCGATAGCTTGCCTCAGTGGACATCCAGCTCACACCTCTAAACCCATAATTTGCATTGTTGATAGGGAGTCCACTATTGTCGCACCCCATCCATTTCGGTCTGCAAGAACAAGTTTGAGTAATAGGTCATCTAAATTCCACTCCTCTTATTCTAAGAAGGCGATAAACCCAGGCTCACCGTCAATGAATTCCCCTAATAGGGGTGCAAGCGAATCGTGTCCCCAGGCGAAGGCCTTATAGTTGCCATAGGCGGACTTGAACATATCAACGGCGCGCTGAGCATTTGCTGGAGCGTCCAATCTTGGGGAAACCCGTAATTGATGATTGAATGCTAGATTACTAGTTTGCATCTAGTTTTTCACTCACGGGAGTCTCAAATCCGCTCTCTGGATGTTCCGTGCAGAGATTAACCGAGCTGAAGGAACCAAGAGCAGAGCTGCCAGGCGGGGAAGAACACAAGCACAGGTATTAAATGACAAACGCATGGCTAGTCAGAGTAATAAGGCGTTATATGTTGGTCAGATCAACGCAAGGCTGCCTTTAGTGTGGTCGATAGAAGTTGAGGAGAGCGGTACAAGACGACAGTGGGTGGTTGCCAGCGCGCAGTTTATACAGCAATGAGGCAAACCCCGTGAAAAATGTATCATAAATTGAGCACCCAACCCTGGGCTCGGACAATAGCCCGGACTGGAATTCGTGCCAGAAACAAAGCGCAGCGAGGGTGTGTGAGGGTCGTGACTCGGGTTTCCAAAATACCCCCTGCCAAGCTTGTTGCCACGTGATTGAAAGTTCCGAAATCAACAAACCCAAACGTGTGCCTTTCGCCAGGTACATGCGGATATCCTGTGTGTAAGGCGTATCGAATCATCGATTGGAGGTAATAAACACCAAGGCATTTCACGCGATATATAGGGAATGCTTACCCTGGGTTTGGGTAGGCCACACGTTTCAGTTTAGTGCGTGCAACTCTTGCTAGGCCGCACGCCCGCGTTTCCTATGGGTCCTTGGTGACCCTCCCCTCGCCACTAACCTTGTACGCGACTGAGTGGCGTCCAGTTTTTTCACTGAGGCACATATAGATAATATTAGAAAAATCCTATGTTACATCGATTGCTCGATCAAAAACAGCTCTATGGGCGTGCAAAAGCGTCTGTTGTACTATTTAGTTGGGACCTCTCATCAGCACATACTCTTTGACACCATCGCTCATCACGGTCTGTTTCCAAAGTTGCCGCCACGACAAGGGATTTCCCCTCTCCCTGCTCATGATTACGAAGGATCCATCGGCTTCGTGATCTGTTAGTCGAAACGGTTCCAGCTCAATAGTACCCCGGAACTGTTCCTTCCGACGATCTAGCCCCCCAATTCGGAATGAAATACGACCAGGGTGGTCAGCTGAAGAGTGTGATCGTAACGTTTAGTGGGGGTGTTTTCAATGGTGTCGATTTACGGTAATGCAAATGTGCTTACCATTGGCCTCATTCGATCCCTTCGCACATTTTACACCTTTAGCTTGAAGGGAGATCACAAGAGCAGGCAGGAAGTCAGCTGGAGGAATTGCCGCATAAAAACGAGTCAAGGACGGAGTGTATCGTGTTCCACCTTGAGTTTGAGACTAGGCAAGTCAAATGATAGTAATTAAGATCGCGCCGAGAGTATGTACACCTAGCACTTACGAAAAGCAAAAGGCTGCGAGTGAACTGTGTGGAGTTTGTGAGGGTCATCATCTTGTCATCTTGTTCTGAGGCTTCGGAGTCAACATCCATATCCCCTGACACGCCTAGCGCGGATGGGTCCGGCGCCGCAATGTTCAGATCACCTGTTCGCCGGAGATTTTGTGTGAGACGCTCCGCAAGCGCCTGCGGATTGGCACGGCCAACGTGAGACGGCCTATTTGCGGCCGGTGTAGGGTATTAGCAAGTGCATATATAGGCTAACTAAAATAACCCTACATGTTGAACCAAGGATGGGCTTTGATTTGCGCTATTGTTGCTCGCTTCTTGGGCGAGATTGTCAGAATAGTGCGGAGAAATGCTGGTGGCCGAGAACATAAGTCAATAGGTCCAAGTCATGAGCCTCTATGGATCACCTAATGCATCTGGGTCGATTCCACTCCAGGGTTGGTACTGAAATATTTCGCCTCGTGCGTACGACACAAATTCCGGGCTGTTGGCCGTTGGTTCGTCCCAAGGCGTATCTGAGTCCGATATAAGCTTAAAGATGGACAAATGCACTAGATTCATACTCACTACCGACCAACAAGGTAAACAAAATCACGCCTGTACCCCAAACGTCAACCGGTTCCGCTGCATAAGGGTCATTGGTACTAAGCTGTTTCAGAAGTAGGTTTGAATTTGTTCTCAACGACACAAGATTCAATCTGCTTACCTCTGGCGCGACATAAGGCAAACTCCCGCATCGTTCGCTGAGCATTCGTGTACGATCTTTGTATTTAAATACAGAACATAAACCTGGTTGCGGTTAGTATATATTCCGGTATCCACATTACCAGCCGTGCTTACCGAAATCACTAATTTTCAATCGTCCCTCAACGTTAAGCAGTAGGTTTTCTGGCTTAAGGTCTCGGTGGCAAACGCCTTGTGAATGAATGAATTCGAGCCCGGCCACAAGCTGAGAGAAGTAGAACCTAGCAAGGTCCAAGTCTACCCCGACATCAGGAGCTTTATGAAACAGGTCGTGATCAGAAACCAGTCTTAAGATAAACGCCAAACTCACCGATTTTATCGAACAAATCGCCACCCGAGGCTAACTCGAGTAACATGTATACCCCGGGAACGTACTTGGATGACTCTGATTCTTCGATAGTCTTTCCAACAATCGGTGTTACTCTTGGCGTATCCCTCATGCGATTCGGGAAAGCCACTGACCTTGTACCGATAAAATTCAAGAACATTGACATGTTTGAGCAGAGAATGAACTTTGATTTCCTTCTCAAGATCTTTTCTTTGGGAGGGAGGTGTTTCTGACGTGATTAGGACGACTTTACATGCAGCGGTGGCGCGAGTTTCATAGTTGATGGCGCGAAAGACGCGAGAGAAGCCCCCACCACCAATACAGTCGCGAATAGTGAAGTCTACGTAAGAGCTCGTGCTTTCAATGGTCTTGTAATAATATAAGACGCGTAAAAATACACACTACCGATTTTAGGATATATTTTGGTGGGTGAATCATCGTCCATGGTTGTTGTATAGCACTTCGCTCATGTCGGGTCACGTGAGTTACACCATCTCGTGCCACTTGGTATTGCCAAGCGAGTACAGCCCTCGCTAACGGACATATTTAAACTCCAGGCCAGCTCAGCTCACACTTGCCGACAATCTACATATTCACCTCTTTCCTCCATGTCTGCACCTCCTATTCGGGTTCTCATCACTAATGATGACGGTCCACCAGCAAAGGATTCACCGTATGTCCTAGGACTGTACTTGGAGTTGAGGAAGCTAGGTAAGCTGGCTTTGGGGCTTTCGTCATAATTAACCCCATTTACATTACCTATTTAGGTTGGAATGTTCGTGTTGTTTTGCCGGCATCGCAGAAATCCTGGATAGGTGAATCGCACCCTATCTAATACTAATACTGGTGACGAAACTAACTAGCCATCCGGCGCGGCGTAGGGAAAGCTGTGAGTATAGTCATATCTTGAACCAGCCAACGTTGTTAATGATTTTACGCCCCAGTATGTCATTCGCGATGTCATTCATGGTCAATACTTCTACCCCAAAGAAGGTAATTTCACTAGTTCCCGCCTTCGTAATATAGCCAGAGTCTCATCCATGATAATACTTTGATCTAGATGGCACTGGTGAAAAATGTGATGCGCCCCGACCCATTCAAGATGGTGAAGTCGGGGAATGGATCCTCTTGGAGGGAGTACGCATGGAGTATTTTCACATAGGCAGCGCGGGGCTGACCCACGTGTTCGCTTTGCAGACACCAGCCACATGTACCAACATCGCTTTGCATAACTTGTACCCAGGAGAGATCGATCTAGTTATATCAGGACCCAACTTCGGGCGGAACACAGCGTGTGAGCAACCCCCACCCCGCCCTTTAAAAGTAAACACTTACAAGAACTGGTTGGTACGCGCATGGCGAATGGGTTTATTGATCCCGCGACGCAGCCGCATTTACTCTCTCCTCTGGCACACTGGGCGCGGCACTTTCTGGTGCTCTCTCCAAAAAACGCTCCATTGCCCTTTCCTATGGCACGTTCCACCACCCCTCCCCGCCCAAATACAACCAGCCCGCGCAAACCCTGTCCGCGCGGATAATTAAAAGGCTATGGGAAAATTGGGGGCGAGATGCTGCTGGGCTGAGACTCTGCGAGGTCGACTTGTACAATGTGAACATTCCAATGGTCGGTGAGTTATTCGATTCTGGTTCGTTTAATCGGCGCTGCCGAGTTAATATGCATTACCGAAGATGCTCTATTAGAGCCTGATGGGATGGAGGTCTATTGGACTACAATCTGGAATAATAGCTACGGCAGAGTACGTTGCCATAACCCACCCCGCGATTCCCTAATGATTTACGCATTCATGACCAGCTGTTCAAACCCCAAAACGAGACACGCAGACCAATGAGTGAAGCAGGCCCAGACGCCCAAGCTCCGTCCGTCCAATCAACTCCTGCCCAGCCTCCTGCTCCTTTGCAGTCCGTTGCCGGCACTAACCCACACGACATCCACACGCCCGCGATCCCGTCCCATCTACATCGATCCCAGCTAATCTTTACGTTCTCACCCGATATGAAGAACCTCGTTTCGCCTCCACTTGACAAAGTCCCGCATGGGACTGATACCTGGGCAGTGCATCATGGGAAAGCTAGTGTCACGCCAATGAGAGCTACTTTCTGCCCAGGTGGAGAAGGAGACGAGACGATAGCGGGCAGCATATGGAAGTGGTGATATCGGGGAAGGCAAACTATGGCTATACAGGTGGACAGGATGGCTAGAACCAATGAGTTTGGACAACCAAGGGGATCGTGACAGCCGTTGTATACCATACCACTCAAAGGATAACATTTGATCTTGCCTTAACACCGGTTATATGCGCATAGCCGACAATACCAGGCCCCGATGTTACGTTCACAGGTATGCTTGAATTAGTTTACTGGTAACGCATACGCCTAGTTACTGGAATATCCTCTTCGCGCTCCTCCAGACACACTCTTTGTGACTAGACAACCCTTATAGACCCAATAATATTAACACCGGATATAAGTCAATAACCATTTGTACTAATTTAATTTCCTCCTGACGAAGTCGCTTTTGCTTGGAACTTGTGGAACGTATTGCCATGCTTAGGAGGATTCACCTGGGGGGAGCCCGGTAGTATCAGCGTCCTCACCAAACCGGCATATCTAAATTTACAAGGACGACCACTTACAGCAAATACCATTCCAGCGGGGCAATGTCCAGTCTGACCACAGTAGAACCAGCGAGGCTTATCCTAATCCCAGAAATATTAGCAGCTCGCCAAGTAGATGATATGGTACACTCACGTCTGTGACTTTGAATTTACGTGTCGGGATTCATGTTGATTACAGGGCCTTAAGGATCGTGGGTACATGAGTTTGTGGCTCTACGCGATGAGCAATGCCCGATCAAACTCACCATTAACGGAAGTGAGTCGAAATTAACAATACGCATATACCCAGCTCTGGCAGCGTAATCAGTCTTCATTTTTCAAGATCTACTAGTTACACAGTTGCAGTTCTTGGGACTAGATCCATATCTCTCCAACTGGAGCGCTGACTTCCCATGATAGTTCAAGTTCGATCTCTTCGGCCACCCCCAAATCACAAAGCCATTCGACCGTACCCTCACCGCCCATATCCAGTGGTGCCCATCTAGCCTTCAAGCCTTGGCGTATCTGCACCCAATCTCGGCTTTTGCTATTTCGCTTGCCCGTCCCTTCGTTTGCAGGTAACACGACAGGGCCGAGCCCAGAAGGCAAGAGCACCTTGACGGTGATAACGGTGTCCGTGCTAACTGGCACGTGGTCGTACACATGGAGGCCAGGCGCGATGGTCGAACTGGGATTGCGTATGGTGATGCGTTGGGAGTACGTGGCGATGTTCCGGTTGGCGTCTTCTTTGCGAGACAAAAATGTGGATTGTGGCGTGGTATGGTTCAACGTACGCACGGGAGGATAGGTAACGCGAAGTGCTGGGTCAGACCCCAGCGAGATTTTGAATGAGTCATTGGGTGCCACATGCTGAACCAAGTGAGAAACGTGAATCAGTGTGGCGATGGAACGTAGCGTAACATACCTCCATACGAGTTTTGGCAACGAAGTTACTATCAAGGAACACCCGCGCCACTCCAGGCAACAACGCGAATTCGCTTGTGTTCACAACATTACACTTTAGATTTCATTAGAGGAGTCCTCGCATTTGATTAGTTCGCTCACCTTCAAGAACACGCTCAGCTGTTTGCTGGGGATACATATCCATTCCACGCCAGCCTGAAGATGCAGAACCTGAATGACGACCTTGTGACTTGTTTCGTCACTAGGGATATTGCTACGCCCAGGAATAGTAAAAGTGGTGTTCAAAGCATCCGTAGACACTGCTTGAACGTCACGCCAACGCATAGGTGATGGTGCTCGAATGCGTGGCGGCGAGTATGCGGGTGCTGGCATCCCTGTAGCGGGTGACCGAGAGCGTCCTCGCCTGTAGCAATCGACTTGGACTACCCGGGTTGGCGAATGTGAACGTGAACGCGAACGCGAACGACGACTGCGTGCATGAATTATCATGGGGTGGACCGGCGAGTATGAGCGGGAACGTGCGCGCCGGGATCGAGGCTGGACACGCCCGACACGCCAGGGAGACAGCGTTGGAATGGCGATTCCCAGTTGAGGAGAAGCCGTTGAAAGGGTAAGCTTGACGTTCGACCAGTCCTCCCCAGTCGTTTGGGTAATCGAAGCACGGTAATGCAAATCCAATGCCGAAGATGGGCCTTTTGACTTGCCAACGGAAGCATGCACATCGTATAGCGGAGTCCAGCTTGCATGCGAGACCACTACAACAGGTAATCTAGCTGATGGAGCCTCACAGAGTCGGGATGAACGCACCATAAGTGAGCATTAGCTCTGCCCTGCCGTCATTCTCTGCAAGCACCACAACAGAGACCTTTGTGCATCGCTTTTCGCTGTGTCCGCTTTCGTAAACCTTTTTCTGCGCCCCGTACTCTTTCCTC
Organism: Ceratobasidium sp. 414; assembly: GCA_019616945.1. Taxonomy (NCBI): domain Eukaryota; kingdom Fungi; phylum Basidiomycota; class Agaricomycetes; order Cantharellales; family Ceratobasidiaceae; genus Ceratobasidium; species Ceratobasidium sp. 414. The sequence goes on from WSTK01000065.1 coordinate 16,378, forward strand.
GCCCGAGCGATCTGTATATCAAGTTCCTGGAGACGCTTGGCGACCGAAGATTGACGAGGGCCGAACATGTCCAAGAATCGGGCCATCTCTTCGCTGTTTGTGACTTTGCTGTCGAGCGAGAATCCATATGAGCTGAGAAACTTGAACTGCTCTCGAGCAATGTCGCGTTCTTGCTCCAAAGCATATAGTTCGCGGTGGCAAACTGCCGCAGGACTGTCGTCCAGAAGGGTAGAACTGGATTTTTGGACAGATGCCGGGTCGTGATAAATCACGTCAAAGATAACGGCAGATCCAGTCCCCTCGACGTGAATGGAGTCTTCATTGATACATGAGGGAAGCCGCTCGATATCGACGTAGTTTTGCCCTCGCTTGCGACGTCCTGTGAGCACTCGCGTTTTGACGGGCCGAACGTAGCATACCTTGAGTTCAACAACAACTCGACGCTTCACCTCGGCGCGGTCAGTTTGAAAGACAGTGACAGACCTGATGCGATGGTCTTGTTCGGCTGCGTTGACGGAGATCCTGTAGGAGGCAGAATAATCGAGTTCGGAGGACATGGCTGGAGAGCTTGAAGTGGCACACCCAGGCTATGGGGTTTAAGTAGCGCCTTGAGGTTCAAGCACGTGGCAAAAGACGCCCGCCGAAATTATGGTGGAAGCCGGATAGATTGACTCGAACACCCCGGCGATGCCGCGTGTCCGAGTCACATTGGCTATGCTGTGGCCTCGCACCCTGGCGCTATAGGATGCAATACCACTGATTAAACATGCGTTCATTGGAAAAATGCCACACAAGACCATCTAAGCCATATCCAGGAACATCATGCTTTACTTGTGGTGACGTTGTGGAGAGAAGTTTCTGGGTCACGGGGCCTGTAGCCACCACAAATACACACCACAATGTCCCAAGATCTGGAATCTATCCCGAGCTCCGCTTCAGAATTTCCTACTACTTCTAGCAATACCTCCAAACCCCAAGCCTGCAGTGATCTCGCCACCCCTTACGACCATGATAGAAGCTCCCGGGACGAACACCAAGCCGCCCATTAGCCTAGAAGACAATCAAGGTACTTCTTCAGTTCGTATCTAAGAAATAATTCATTTTCAAACTAAACCCGCATAGGGCTGCCTGGAGATGGGCCCGAATATGAGGGTGCCACTGTGTATGAGAGTAAAGATGGCTCTGTGAGTAAAGGTGACTCTGAATATGAGGGTGAGCCTGAATGCACTGAGGGGCACGGCCCCTTCCCAGCTGGAGACAGGAACATCACACTTCGGGTACGTAAATGCCTTGCACAAAGCACTCAAGCAGAGCGCCCACAGGCCAACTACTAGGTTCGGGACTCGGAGTTTGAAGCACATGGATACATACTTCGCAAGTTTGACAAACTTGACGCCATGATCCAACGCAAGCCAGATTGCAGCAATCTAACATTGGACATACACGGATGTAGTGCCAAAGACTTCCTTAACACGTTCAAAATACTTTACGCATCGTCAGTACACGATTTGCCTATTCCTGCAGTATGCTAACTTATATACAGTGTTATTGACGGCCCCTCTAAATTCGACGTTGAAACTTTGACCTCTGCTCTTTGCACTGCGACTGAATACGGGTACCCTGCGCTCCGTGACTTTGCGATTAAAGGCCTGGAAGAGGCTTCGCTGGGTGCCGCTGAACGTCTTAGCCTCGCCTGTAGGTTTAACCTTGCATCTCGGGAGGGACCTGCATACAAAGAGCTTTGCGAGCGTGACGAGCCTATTACGCAGGAGGAGGCCGACATACTGGAGCTCTCTACATTCACCAATTTGGCCGAGGCACGCGAGAAATAACAATTGCGTAAGGGAATGCTTGCAGGTGCAGGCAAACAGCTCACAGCTGGTGGACCTTCACAGAGGTTGCCAAACGCCCACGGCTCGGCTCCGAGGCCGAACCCCAATACAGAAGACTTTCATCCCCCGCGCACTGCTTCAAGCCGAATGGCTCCGGAGCAAGTTCCAGAGGGAAATTACCCAGGGTCTGCGGGTTTGGCTCGTGAGGGCTCGCGGAAGGTAGAAACCGCTCACGAGGCTTCCCACACTCGTGAGTACACCCAAGCACCGGAAGCTGTTGTTAGCAGGCGTAGCCACGCGCGCAAGGAGTAGTTTAACAGTTACTTGACTGTAAGCGCGTATGGCGGGGCCCTCTTGTGCATAATGTAATTAACTTGATGCTTCCTATGACTCATTCTGTTTGCGTCGGCCTGGAGTGTCGGGTGTCTTCGGATCACGTTCAAGTACCACAAAGTGGGGAACATTTGTGGCGTTTGACATGTGAGTGCCCGGAATATTTCACAGCACGCAATATCCGCATGAGCGCAATGATATATCAACGGTTGTGTACGATACTAATCTACAGTTGTAGGGCAGAATAGGATGTGAAAGAAGGGAAAGAAAGGGAATCGAAATCAGGTAACGGTCACAAGTCATGTTCACGGTGTTGGACCAGAGCTAGCCCCGCTTGGTGTCATACGTCTGCCAATGCGTTCCCAACGACCGCCAGGAATGCCTGCCTGCTCTCATCTGGGCTCGTGGTGGCGGGTTGGGAGGCTTTCCAGAGAGCATACATCCCCTTGATAGCGCTTGCCAGGCCCACATCGACCGGGCTGGGCACGTTGCTCGTAGGAGCGGCGGGAGCGTCGGCCTCTGGCGTAGGTTCGTCCAGCGGTGCATCATCCGGCTCGGACATGGCTGAGAATGGAGCAGAGAGCGAGGACGGGGGGCTGTTCCAGTTTCGGTGATCAAGGCCGGGCAGTGGTACAGGCGCTTGGGTCTGAGTGTTGAGAGATAAGGGGTGCGTGGGCAAAGAGGGAGGGGTAGGTGGGTGGGAATCAGACAGTACGGTTACGCCTAGACCGTGTCGAGTCGCAGAACTAGCCTCTGCATCCCATGCATGCGCATCCAGTTCCGTGTGTTCATCCCACGGGAGCTCTTCTCTCCCCCATGGGTCGAGTTTCTTGTGTTTGGGAGGCGCAGGGGAGGGAATGGTCGAATCGCCCGAGCCATGTACAGCGCCGTACGACGCCCAGTATGTGTCTTCTTCTTCCGCACCAGAAGGACCGAGGGAGCGAGTGGGCGCGCGGGGCGAAGGAGGTGCCGAACCCGAACCATACCCAGCCCAGTAGTCGTCTGAAGCGGGGGTGGAGACGGATGAGTAGGCCGAGGTGAGTGCTGAGGACGCAGAGTAGGACGCGCCTGGCGATGGGTTCTGTTCGTGCTCCTGTTCTGGGGCTAGTGTTATATGGAGTGTGGGCGCGAGTGTGGAGGTGCAGCCGGCGGGTATGGGACGGTGATCTGTGGAAATGATGAGCGAAATGAACAGTAATATATCGACGACATTGGGCTTACCAGTGTCAAAGTAGCGCCACCCAGCTCCATCTTGGTCCTCTTCCCAGGCAAACACGAGCTGAACACTATCGCCTAGCCACACGCGGGCCCGCACGGGGTCGTCGCTGGAACTGGCTGGCTGATACTTGATATCAGCGGTTTGGACGAGGTGTTCGTGGTCTTGTGTGGCGAGACGGTCGAGGGCGGCGATCGCCTGCTCTGGATCTTCACCAGGATGCGGCCAGCAGAGATAGGCAGCAGCATCGGCGGGGGATATGCTGAGAAAGTGGTGGCGCTGGAGCAGAGAGCGGGCAAGAATGTGCTCTGGGAACTCGGACGGGGGGAGCAAGTACTGAAGCGCAAGGGAGAGCGTGTGGAGGGCGAGAGGTTGGGCCATTGCAGTGATGGAGGAGAAGTGACAAGTCGATCTTCACGGGGCGTGTACTTAACCAATTAGTGGTGCCGCGGGGAAGAGTCAGCGGGTGGCCCCGGAGCAAGCGACTTAGCTCACATGAGCACTGCTCGGCTTCTCCACTTGCTTACACTGGGCAGCTCAAGCCAGGGACCTGCTTCCAATCCAGAATCGAATCCAGACTTCCGCATTTCTCCCGACGCCCACGTGCGACAGCCGTCATCGCCATCTGTATTGTCGGCCAGCGGGACTGTCAACCTGCGCCGTACCCGTCGTTTGTGCCAGCGCCTTCGGCTCTTGCTGTGCAGGAACCGGCGAGTCAGCAGGTATATTTGCGACTAGCGCAGCTGGTCTTTTGGGCATACGATTGGCGAGGAAATGAATTAGCACTCGGTCGCATAGCGAATAGAGCCTAGTGGCATGCGTAGTGTAGGCGAGTGGCGTTAGTCTCGATCGTCCTGCGACAAGCGAGCGCGGTCCTCACCCAGCCATCCACGTGACTTGCGGTGGCCGTGCACTGGATTTGCTCATCTCTGCGTTGCCGACGTCCCACGAAAAAGCACTTTTCCAGCCATGAAGCTCTTCTCGTCTGTTCTCGCCACTCTTTCCCTTGCGTCTGTTGTACTTGGCCAATCGTCAAGCGCCCAGCCTTCTCACAGTGGCGGCAACAGCCAGTCCCAGGCACCCTCGGGCTCTGCTGGGACGACCACGGCGCCTGGGCCATCCGTCTCAACGAGCTACTCTATGCAGCTCTCTTTCTCGGGTCCAAGTGGGTTATCGGTTCAACGTTTATAGGACTCACAGTTGACGATCTGATGCCTCGTTGACAGGTCGCGCACAAATTTCCGTATCCGTCCCAATCCCCATTACAATCCAACCTGCTACTACAGCCGCAGGAGGAAGTGGCACAGTACCAGCCGGTAGTGCCGGAGGAGGCACAGCAACCACTTCCTCAACCCCAACGACGTACCCATTCGCCTCTTCAACGGTGGACGTTGGTGCCCAAGGAGGTCAGACTGCGCCCAGTCCAGGCTCATGTAGGTTTGACACCCGTTCGAAGCATGCTCGAATTAACGAGAATTTTATAGCCAACCCCGCTACGGGCCCCGACGACAGTTATATTGCTGGGGCGAGGCAACTAGCTGTTGGCGGTGTAACCCTCGCATTGGGCCTCGGCATGGTGATCGTCGTCCAGCAGCTTGCGTAGATCTGTTGGATTTTGGACTTTTACATTGTCGCTAGGCCGTGGAGTGGCAGCTCTTTTTATCGCTTTGTTCGCATGGTTTGCATCACGGACTTTTCTCGCTGTACCGGACACATTTACTTTACTCTCGTTACTATACCTCTGTCCGTTTCTTTGCCTAAGCATGAACATTGACACACAACATAGACTATATTCATCTCCCTGTGGTGATAACTCAACGTTCGGACCCCAAGAATTACACATGACAACCCTCAAAAATGCACTGCTGACCCTATAATCTACGCATAGGTGGCCTTGAGCCTCCCGACAATATACGCCTCCGTCTGCACCGGCGGGTATTTCTTCTCCCCCCTGGCGCCCTCACAGTTCGGCAAGCACGAGATCTCAGCTCCACCATTCGGGTTGCAGAAGAAGGCGATGGATTGCCGAGCAGGCGTCGTTGGGCCGGTGCCGATCGGAGGTGCGACAACGCGGTGAAGGGTGCTAAAGAATGTATGAGAACTCGGCAGTAACAAAAGAAGTGTTAAGCGAACCCACCTTCGTAATCGGTCGTTTGACCACCTCGCGAGGAGGTCGCCGGCGTTGACTACGATCGTGCCAGGCTAGTATGGTTATTGTCAATCTCGAGTACTGTTGGTGCAGATTTCGGACTTACGATGGGCGTCGCGGGCTGAAATTGCTTGGTGTGCGGGTTTTGGACTTCCAGCCCGCCGACTTGGTCTTGGAAGAGCAAGGTGAGAGAACCATAGTCTACAACGCACCAATCTCAGATAACTGGAAGCAAGGGTAAAAGGCGGACATACCGGAGTGTGCACCAGCACGTGCCTGGCCCTCCTTGAGAAGTACTTCGCGTTCGATGGGGGGATACGAGAGCCTGAAAGGTTAATCATTTAAACGCGCAATCGGGGACTGAGATACGATAAACGCACAGACGCAAGTTATGGAACTGCTCATCAATGAGCTTGTCAAAGAACTTCTCGCCAAGCCCAAGCCCCATCGCGATGGAGGACATGACTTCCGCATGCAACTCGTGACAGGTCTGAAACGCAAAATTAGATGTATTATTCCTTTTTGTGTTTCTTGGAATCTACCTGGAAGAAGTTCAAGAACGTTCCCTTGAACTTGGGCACGTCTTTGGCGTCTGGCCAGCGGTTCGACCAGGTCGCATCCCAGTCTCGGCCGATCTCCATGGTTTCTTTCGAGTCGGGTGCTTGTGCACGGAGGCGAGCGATTTCCGCTGGGTCATTGGATTGCGTTACGCGCTCTCTGCCAGGCATAACATAGCCACGGTTCGAACGAGGATCTGTGTTGTTCCGTATGTATAGGCATCTTGGGGGACGTTGCAGAAGGACGTACCCTCCCAAGCCAGTTTCGCCTTTACATCCATCGGGAGGTTGAAAAAGTTGGCACTCTGCTCAAACGCATTGTGGATCGTGGCAGCGTCGATGCCGTGTTTGGATAGGTAGACGAATCCAACGTCTTCAAACGCAGAAACAACCTCATTCGCGGTTGCTTGCTTTTCGGACGTGGATTGTGCGGACCGGAATTTACTAAAGTCAATTACGGGGATGCGGAAAGTTGGGTCCTGTACACGACACGTCAGTCGAGCAGCGGACAGAAGAGAGACGTAACCGACGTTTGTAATCGTTGCCAGTCCACGCGACCGCAAGTTGTAGCCGCATCGAGCGGTCTTGGGGAGCTGAGAACGCAGGCTAGAAACCGAGCGCAGGACCGGGGAGATCATCGTCGAGCAGAGGTCAAGGGGGAGGATGGAGGTAACAAGGACACCTGGTTCCGCGCGGACGACCTTTTAAGCTTAGGCGCGACGCCTGCCTCGCGCGGCGAAGAGCGGGACCGTTCGAGTTCGGGCACTGCGATTATCTATCGGCGCTTAGATAATGGTTATTACTTGTTATCAATGCTGCCATAATGGGTTGCTTACGTGTGTGGGGAGGCTTGGATCGGATCGGAAGCAGAACATCCGTTTGCATTTTGTGTATCGTCGTCGCCCTTAAGACCGTCGGTAAGGTGGGTATTTTTGTCTATCAAGGCGATTTTGCGAGCTTCCAGGCCAGGCATGAACCGTCCACAGCGATGTTGGAGGACTTGACGGTGGTGGTTAGCTGGATTCAACCCGTGCAGCTGGATGGATGATTGGCCGTTGAACCAGCCAAATCTGACACAACGTTGAGCAGCACCATGGGCGCGTACAAATACATTAGCGAGCTCTACAAAAAGAAGCAGAGCGATGTGCTCCGCTTCCTCCTCCGTGTCCGGTACGTTTTATTACTCCCAGTGCCGATGGCCAGCTAAGACGCATTTACCAGCTGCTGGGAGTACCGCCAGCTCAACGTCATCCACCGCGCCTCCCGGCCCTCTCGCCCCGACAAGGCTCGCCGCCTGGGGTACAAAGCCAAGCAAGGCTACCTGATCTACCGCGTGCGCGTGCGCCGCGGTAACAGGAAAAAGCCAGTGCCGAAGGGTACGCTGTCCGCCAGTGTATTCCTGTTGACGCCAGTTGCTTAACACAAACTCGACTCTTCAAATAGGTGCGACCTACGGCAAGCCCGTCCGCCAGGGAGTCAACCACCTCAAGTTCCAGCGCGGGTTGCGGAGCACGGCCGAGGAGCGTGCTGGCCGCCGGTGCGGAAACTTGCGTGTGCTTAACTCGTACTGGATCAACCAGGATGGCGTGTACAAGTACTACGAGGTCATCCTCGTTGACCCGAATCACAAGGCGGTGAGTGGTTTTGCTTGCATGTATGCAGATTGACTGGATTTGTTTGGTACAGGTTCGCTCTGACCCTAAAATCAGCTGGATTGCTAATCCTGTCCACAAGAGGCGCGAGGCTCGTGGTCTTACAAGCATTGGCAAGCAGGTACATTTACTGCGCACTATTTCAAGCCGTCTATTCCTGACTTTTGCTTCTTCAGAACCGTGGTCTCGGCAAGGGCAGCCGTTACAACCACACTCCCGTACGCTCTACCTGGAAGAAACACAACACGTATGTGGTCATGCTGCGCAGTAATTCCTTACTCACGTTTCACCATAGCCTCTCCCTCCGCCGCTACCGGTAAACACTTATTGTGCGGTGTTAGTTCTTCCCCCTTGTATTACACGCTTTTCTGGCCTCTGGGGCCACTATGTTCATCGTGCCATATATGGAATCCATGTGGTCAATTATGCGTCCTGACTGCCCAGTAAGGTCATTTGAGCCGAAGTATTTGATACATAGCCGCCGGCCGTTCACCCCGGTCGAGCCTCGCGCCTGCCTCATGGTGCGCACGCCGCAAACCCATGCTCTGTACCGGCTGGCATCGCTTACCGCAGCTTCAAAGGACCAGTTATGGCGCGATTTGACATCCGCTGGAAAACAAAACAGATAGGATTAGAAGAGCTCGTGACTAGGGACAGAATGTTTGGGCTTGTGCGTGTCCGACACGAGCCTGTCTCACCTCAGTATTTATGGCAATTAGACTGGATGTCGCTGTCTAGATCTCCCCTCGTGTTCACATACATCCCACTCCTGGCTTCCGTTCCCTGCTCCCACCTTTGTTTCGTCACCATCGTCCGCAGTTTGACACTTCTCCAACCGCCAAGGGCCCATCGACGCTTAGCGGCTGGCTTCCGTACGTCAATCACGCAGCAATCGTGAGGCTGTTATGGGGCGACAGTTCCAGCTTGGTGTGCTCGGCGCCCTCGTCCTGGTGCAATCTGCAGTTGCTGCACCCTCACCTCCGTCGATCCTGAGCAGGGTCCCTCTACCCTCACTGGGGAGTCTAGGGGAAAGGGTCAGTGAGCTATGGAGGCGAGGGACGAGGGGTACTGTTGGGTTGGAGAACAGGGCGACCTCGGATGGTTCGGCGAACCTATGGGTAGTAGACACATTCTATGAAGGACAGTCCTTTTTCGAGTAAGTCGACTGCCTTTTTGATCGAGTTGAATGTTGAAATGAACCCTGGTCTAGCGGGTTTGACTTTTACACAGACAAGGACCCAACCAAGTGAGGCCTCTATGCAACAGTCGTCATTCTTGATGCTAACCACCAAGTAGCGGCCAAGTACAATACGTGGACCGCGATACGGCATTTGGTGAACAGCTGGCGTTCGTCAGGCCCGATGATAAAGTCGTTATGAAGGTCGATAATACAACCTGGCTGAGCCAGGGCCAGAATAGAAAAAGGTCAGTTGGCAATGTTGTGCATGCTTGGATCGGCCCTGCTAACTCTTGTCTTGCGCAACGCAGCGTACGGATACAGTCCCGAAAACGTTTCAACGGTGGTTTATTCATATTGGATCTGGAACGTTCTCCTCATGGCTGTGGTACGCTCATTTGCCAGCCGTACCGGCTCCACTTGCTCATATTACAGGCTTCATCCTTGCCCCAGGTACCTGGCCTGCATTCTGGTATGCACAATTCACCCCTTGTATAATTTGGTCCCGCTCACGGGTCTCACAGGACCGTTGGCCCCAATTGGCCACAAGGGGGCGAAATCGATATATTTGAAGGCGTGCACGAGAACACGAGGAATCAGGCGACGTTCCACACGGCTGATGGTAAGCATTGGTTTGGCGGCGCCTGAGCTGCGGTTATTAATTCCTGCGTTATAGGCTGCACAATCGCAGACCCACAGAATTTTACTGGGAACCTACTGGTAGGTTTAGCTTTTGCTTATGGCACGTATGATACGACTAAATACGGTGCCACTAGGCGTCGGATTGTTCTGCATTTGCCGATTCGAATGCTGGGTGCGGTCTGATCAACGATAGTGCTGGGTCTTTTGGCGCGCCGTTCAACGCAGTCGGTGGGGGCATCTTTGCCAGTCGGTGGGATTCTAACGGTGTTTGGATCTGTAAGTTTCAGTCTTAGGTTGTGCTTCGTATCTCACCACCACCCAAGGGTTCTTCCATCGTTCTACCATTCCTCATGACATCACCGCGAACACGCCGACTCCTGAGCTATGGGGAAAGCCGACGGCACTATTGTCAAATACGTCGTGTCCGCCGAACAGATATTTTTGGGACCACCAGGTGTGTCTAACATGTATGCGCTATATTATAGCTACTAATGAGGTGTTCAGATTGTTTTTGATATAACATTTTGCGGTGCGTTTCAGCGAAGCCGATATAGAATAGGTATTCATTTGGGTCTGCAGGTGATTGGGCAGGAGCCTCGTACGCTGATCCTGCTAACGGGTGTCCTGGGACCTGTGCTGAGCACGTTTTGGACCCGACTAATTTCTATGTGAGTATACAAAAGTACGGCTGGTTTGTATCCTATGCTGACTGAACGTCTCCAAAAGAACACCTCATGGCTGATAGTGCGTACAATCATTACATTAGCACGAACTAGAAACCATGAGCTGACGTCTATCCCAGAATTACGTTCACGTTTTCAGGAACTCTAAAGTATCTGGCAGCGTGCACAACGCAGCTCGGCCTCGTGCATCCCCGAATACCACTTTGTATGCCTCCCTCCTTCCTACTTTATTACTAGGACTTTTCTTTTCATGGCACATAATCGGCCAAGTTCTCCAACCCTAACGAGGAGGCACGACGCGTTGCGATTTATTTCGATATTTATGAAGTTATGATTCTGGTATAGATTCTGGCAAACTTCGTTGTCTTGTTCTCAGTTTTAGTTCGATTGCTTTGGCCCCTTATTGTAGCAAGCGGCTCTCGACGTTGTGTGTATGTCTTGTTTTATTATGTGATTTCGTAGATATAGATAATAGAGGCTCTAGTGAACAACCACGCAGCGTAGCCTGTTTAAAAATAGCCAGTATAAAGGGAGGTGTCCGCCGCTCAATGACCCAATGTGGCTGGCTGTGTGCGCGCTCAAAGGGTACTTTTGTATAAATAATTGCAATATCGACATACCCAAGGCGCATATAACAAACGCTTTACATCGGACCATGATCATTTTTATTACATCGCTCCCACATATACCCAAAAAATACTTGCATGAAGCCGAAAAGCATACAAGTCATGTGAAAGTTCGACACAAACTATGCCTTGAATTTCAGTCAGCCGTTTTAGCTAAATTTTGTCAATGAGACCGCTCACCTTTTGACTTTGGTCACGGCCCTGCAGCGGCGAGAAGAGGGGCGCAAGCAGCCACGCATGCCCCCTGAGCGAGCGAACAACCGGCGATGGCGACCGGGGTACCGAGTCCAAATGTGAATATCCCAATGGCCGTGCCAGCAGCGGTACAGCACGTCGCGTAGCCTAAAAGCAACTACCTTGAGCACGGTGCTCCGGGACATCATCGAGACTTTATCTACGTACATGCACTGCAGGTCGCGGTGCAAAGGGCCACTGCTACCGGGCCTGCTCGGACCTGCCCGGTGTTCAAGGCGATCGCCGTGATGGCGGAAACAAAAGCAATAGAGAACTTCATGTCGGCAGCGGGCGAGGTTGTAAGGTTGAGGTAAGTGGGAAACGTTTGGAGAGCGGGGATGATAGGTAGCCACGGGACAGCTTTGAGTGGCTATATACTCGTTGAACCACGCCGTATCTCAAGTACTTATTCAAGTTCAGTCGCACTAGGAATCTTCCTAGGAATGGTTGGGGAGCATCACCAAGCCCAATCACGAATCACATCATAGCCACGCGATGATCGTCCAAGCCCCGAATTAGATATGATTCATATATTTTCATCGAGCTGGGGCAGACAATCGAACGATAAGGCCCGTCGATTTGGCTTGATTTGTTGAGCGGCGAAGGCATCATTTATGTTCGAGCATTAAATACCTTAAAGGGAAATGTGGGTGCTCGGTTGAACGGATTCTTCGGGAGAATAGCATGCGTGCGTGCAGATCGCAAAGATTGACGTCGAGCCGATCCTCAATATTTCCCAGGGATGGTGCTCATAGGACGTACAGTGGCTTATCGTAGTGTTGGAGAGCTTCTCGATCGGCGTAGTTGTTTTTGAGATGCAAGGTATTGTGGAACTAATACTGGATTGGCTGAATGTATGGACCTTTAGGTTTCTGCGCATCGATCCCATACAGAGAATAAATTCGTGTCACATTAGAAAGTATAACCAGCAGACAGAACAAGTCACGAGTGCTAAACCAAGAGTTTTGTTCAGATTTGTAGTCAACTTCTTGAGAAGAAACTCACTGACATAGTGGGTGATCGTAATTACGGCGTGGGGGCAACAAGAAGAGGGGTGCAGGCAGCCATGCATGTGCCCTGAATGGCCGAACAGGCGAAAAGAGCTGCTGGGACACCGAGTCCAAGGGTAAACGTGCCAGCAACCGCGCCGGCGCTGACGCAGCACGTTACGTAGCCTGAGGATCCAGCAGAGTCTTGGTAAGCTGTTCAAGATAGTAGCGGAGATCTGGTACACGTACCTGCGTTACAAGCAGAATAGCAGAGACCCATTGCTATAGGGCCGGCCTGAACGCGTTCGGCGCTCAAGGCAATGGCAACGACAGCAACCAACGAGGTAAAAGAGAACTTCATGTTGGGGTTGGAAGGGGTAGGGTAGATGCCAATGGGTGCAGAGGGGGGGATGTTGGGTTTTGGTCAGCCACGCCATAACTTCAGGTGGTTATATACTGACACAGCGGCAGTTTACTTCGCCTTCGCCTCGTGCCTAGTTGTGAAATGCATATCACTGCCCCGACGCCGGTCGTCATGGGTTTATATTGATATGTTCCCGAGTCACACCGGTTCAACCAATCATGAGCCACACAATAGCCACGCGGCGGTCTCACCGTAGATAAAGACACATCGTTTAACCTTTTTTAGCCAAGGCCGCGAGGTTCACCCTGAGCAGTGCTGAGCCAGCGTGGCAGGTGGCAAACGGAGGTCCCATTCTTGGCCCAACCATCAACCGCGCATCGGAGGAAGCTTGTGAAGGAATTCTGGCGTGTTATCTGCGAATGAGAACATTGGACCCCCCCGTTTATGTAAGAGTGCAGATGATTACACACAGCCATGGTGTACATCACTCAGTTCCGGGTAAGTCTGAGAACAAACAAGTTTTCCCGGCCAGCCCTTCTTTGGAGTACGATCTGCGGGGGGAGCGAATTGAATCGGCGCGTGAAATTGGTGCCAAGGGCTCACAGACCTTTCCAACCAAATTTGACCGGCTCTTCATTCGAGCAATGATTCCAGGAGGATCGTTTTGCTTCAAGGCGACAAGGTAGAAACAACCCGACTCTGAAAGTAAAGCCTGGTTCGAGGCTGTAAATGTTCGCGGGGGGTACTACTAAGGCATCGGTGCTTACGTCCAAATCGTCCAGCAGTCCATTCGTGACCGTCATTCCATCAAACCCACCCGCCCAAGCCCCGGCGATACTACCTTGTGCCTGGGCCTCAAGTGCTTCCTCTTCCTCAGTTGGTACATATGGTGGGTTGAATACGAGTATATCAATGTTTCGATGCAATCTGCTTCGTAAAGGTCCCACAAGGTCACAGATTACCGTATTTATGGTTGCCTACGTCAAAGCATTTAGTGCTTGAGAATAATTTACCAGGGGCGTACTCACGTTATTCTGGACTCCTGTTACCTCTGTACATCGCGCAGCGTGAGGGTTTATGTCTGTTCCCAGCATCACTCTCGGACGCATGTTGTAAATGGCTAGGTCTGCACTGCAGTCGGAACGCCTTACAACATGGGGCATCTTTGAGTATTCCACCCAGAAAAGCCGAGACACATCCGGATCCCGAACTACATATGGGTTTCATATCACTGTCTGAAGGCCGTATGGCACGCTTACCCGACTTCGACGCAGATGGCTGGCTTGCGCGCACATAAGTAATCTGCGTCTTGTTCTAGTGCGTCTAAGAGTAGAAACGTATCCTCTATTATATTTGAGATTTAACGAATACGAAAGACAACAGAAATGTACCTGCCGGCTCGTAGACCCTCAGGAGATCTTCCTTGGTCAAATGCGACAGGTCTGGAGTTGGTATCATGGGTGACGAAAAAGGGTAGGATGGATTTGTTTACAGTGATGAGTCAGCAGTCTCTGTGAGCCCTGAACATTTGCAATTCTTCCCCCAAGAAAGTTGCAAGCTGAGCTCCGCATATTGCGCACCTGCTTCGTTCACTGACGTCAACTGGTACGGCCACCGACGTATTCTCGGCGTCGTTAGTCGCATCGGCACCGTGATATAGACGAAATATTGCAGGGAGATCCCAGTGACGAGGCGCCTCGTTCCGGATCCCCAACGGATTGACTGGTTACCCCACGGGCGCGGCAGAGGTGCGACACCCGCGATTATGAGCACAATATCTGAGAAAAACAGCAAGTATCAGCTCATATTCAGTAGCGCTGTAGTTTATGCGCTAACAGAACGCTTAGCCAATGTTATGAAGCAGCTGGCGGTTGCATTGAACCGCATCCGCGCGACACCTCCACGCATCATCTCCTCGCCCCCAACGCGTGAGCCAGCGCCCAGCCAAGTTTACTCTTTGTTCTCGCTAATACCAGAGGTTGTGTTCGTTGGACAGAGCCCCGTCGAGCCTCGGTCTCGCTCATTATTCACGTTCGGCCACCCGCTCATGTGCTTGCCCGAGCCGATTTGCTTCCCCCCACCCCTCCCAATTTGAACGATTTCTTCCGCCTCGACTGGGTTAACCATCCAGAGAGTGTCGCTGAGTTGTTGTATATTCGGAGAGAGGGGAGGGAAGGAAAGAGCGCGGACAGCCATGTTGCTTTCCCGGGCGGGCGCTCGGAGGAGGGAGACGAGGGTGCGCTGTATACTGGTGAGTGTAGGCATGAATTTAATGAAAATCACTCCTAAGATCTATGCAGCTATGAGACAGACGTGGGAGGAAATTGGCTTGGATCTGGCTGACAGCGATTGGACGTGTGTCGGCCAGCTGGACGACCGGGAAATCACTACAAGTCTCGGCAAGCGACTCTTGATGATATTGAGTCCATTTGGTACGTGCTATCAAATTTTAGTAATATGTCTCATTCACGCAGTCTACAGTTTTCCTCCATCTTTCACCGCATCCTCCCCAAATCGACCTGCAGGTACGTAACTAAACTCAGACGCCAACTCCGCAATTTTCTCACCCCCACACAGCCCGACTCCCAAACTACTGTTCATTCGATTCCTATCGGTATCCTGCCACCATGGAACAAAAATCCTCGGACGACGTTCGTCAACATCGATATTGCGTCCCGACTTGCCCCGTACGCCCCCGCCCACTTGAATTCCCATTTCAACATGGACTAACCCGTAAACCCGGTATTATAGCCGCAACACCTTCGTGCGGGTGTTCGTACGCTCGCTTATTGGGGACATGAAATTTGGCGCAGTGCTCTTACCGCCACATACCGCAATTTCAGCTCCAGGCATCGCATCAGCCCATTCTGGAGATCTGAAACTGTGGGGACTGACCCTCGGGATGACGTTGTGAGTGGCATTATTTGAAGAAAACGGAGGTGGATGTATGCTCAACGCCCTAAAGGGATCTGGTCCAGCAAATGCTTGATAATGCTGGTACAGGTCCTATGGCTCCCACCGCAGCATCTGCCGTATTCTTAGGTGGAGGCGCAGCCAGTATGACGTGAGCCTTCGCATTTACTGCTTTGTTCATGCTGGTATTGAATGATCTTACCAGATCAATCTTCCCCCGATTCTCGATTCCAGATGTCAATCTGTGGATTTGGTGAGTATGATTTATTAGTTCATCTGGTATGCATCGCTAACTCACTCACAGGGTATTTGGAAAACGCTACCGTGATGTCGTTCGAGGCTGGGAGGCTAGTGCACGCGAGGCAGGAACGAACGACAAGAGGTGAGCATACATTTATCATATAAAGTTACTAGTTCTTACGAATCTTGTAGAATCAATTGGTCTGGTTCCGCTCTCAATGCTTTCTATGGTGCAGTGAGGCGCGCCCTCGTTGTGGTCATCGTCCTCCGCGCGCTTGGTCTTTTGGGTGGGTTGGCCGGCCTGGTTTGGTGGCTGCTCCAAGGAAGGTTATGATTCACTCGATTAGAGTGGCTTGTGTACGGGTTCCTTTGTATGCCACTCCCTGTAGGATTTATGTACCACGGTATACATGTTCTTCTCTATTTGGCACGTGATCGACGAAGCCCCACCCACCACCGAAGCTCACCGGCGACGAGACCCACTCGTTCTGGAATACTGCCCTCAATCGGAGGCCTAGCTTTATTATCCACCAACGTGCTACACACAGCCATTCGAACGAGATATTTACTATGTCTAACACCACCAAGATCACTGTGTCCCAGACGGACATCGCCAAAATGATAGATCTTGCCCTGTTACAGCCCAATATGACCGACGCGGAAATTCGTGCTGGACTAGAGACGGCTAAAAAGTGGGTGTTCACCATCGACTTTTAGATTTAGGCTACATTAGCGGATATATGCACGATAGATTCAAAACTGCCACGGCATGTATCAAGCCGTACTCGATCCCGATGGCGAAAGAGGTCCTCGCTGGGTCAGGCGTGCTGATCTGCCCGGTGATAGGTTTCCCCCATGGTAATAGTTCGACAAGTGTGAAGGTTTACGAAGCAAGTGAAGCTGTTAAAGCGGTGAGTGTTTGGGTTCTGCATGGGACTGAGACTGATGGACGGGGGTAGGGCGGGCATGAGATTGACATGGTTATCAATGTGGGTGATACTCGCGGTACTCTGCAATTGGTTTGGATTCATCGGGTGTGCAGATCGGGAAAGCATTGAGTGGGGATTGGGAGTACGTTGAAGATGAGATCAAGCAGGTCAACGACGCTGTTGTTTCGGGCGGGGCTATACTGAAGGTCATTTTTGAGGTGTGTCACTCATGTCCATTCGCGAAGCCATTTAGAACCCGCATCATCAGAACGACTATCTCAAAGACGAGCATATAATCAAACTATGCGAAATCTGTACCAGGGTCGGAGCCGCGTTTGTCAAGACTTCGACGGGTTACGGATTTAAGAAGCAGTCCAATGGGATGTACACTTATGACGGCGCAACGATTCCACACTTGGCACTCATGCGAAAGCAGTACGCACCCTGTCTTTTGGCCTTGGCCTTTGCATTCCTGACCATTTCGGCTCCAGCTGTCCCCCCTCGGTACAAATCAAAGCGTCCGGAGGTGTCAAATCGCTGGACGATTTGCTACGTGTCCGCGCAATGGGGATAACACGCGTGGGAGCATCGTGAGTGGCGCCTTGGCTGTCGTGTCACTTACGTTGATCACGTCACGTACGCCCAGTGCTGCGCCCGCAATCATCGCTGAGGCTGCAAAGCGCGGCATCGGCGAGACGCCGGTCGAAGTCGAAGTCGAGCTCGGGGGCGCAGTATCCGGAGGCGGGTATTAGCTGCGGACATCGTGGGGCAGGAGAATGGAAAATGGAAAAGCGAGCAAGCCAGTGAAATGGAAATGCACGTGACCGGATCTGCGTCATGGATCGTGTGTGGTACCTGTAAATACGTGCACCCCGAGTAAGAGTGACTTCAGCCACACTATCAGCGATAGCCTGTTCCCTCCCACCACCATGTCCGCCCCCACCGCAAAGGACATGGCTGCGGCATCGACGCAGGCATACGCAGAACTCAACAGAATACAGAAGGAGGACGCTGCGAAAGGCGCTATTGTCCATACGTTCGACCCGAATATGAGCCCCAAGGAGAAGGCTGCCGCTGCTGGCATGGGCCGTGCCGAGCTGCAGAGCAACAATGCCCAGGAGCGCAAGGAGGAAGCGAGGGGTGCGTCCCGGGTGGGCTGTATATGAGCTTAAGCTGACTGTTTGTCTAGAGCTTGCCGTTGACGGCGGGGGGCCTCCCGTTCCCCCTACGATAACGATCGAAGACGTGGATAAGGCGACCAAGGAGGTACTCGCGGAGACCAACACACAAAATGGCCAGCCTATGCCCGGAACAATGCCCACTGGGCCTGCTCCGGCGATCCCAGACTGGTACAAGATTGGTTGGCGTGCGCACGCTGGCATTGATAATCCCGCCCCCACCGAAGAGGAACGTGACAAAGGAATCATCGATATGTACCTCTCCGAGATGTACTATGGTGATTGGTACCACAGTATGTCCTCGCTGTTCTACAAACACGTTCCTCTGTCTCACTCTATATATAGATGCTGCTGTCATTTTCTTCGCGGTTGCGGCATCGCATTACATGACCTTGTTCCGCCTTGGATGGGGGTGGTAAGTGGGTCATCGTGCATGAGGATCGCCATTCATGATGCCTTATTTCCAGGCTGTTCATTCTTCTTGCGTTCTGTGCAACATATTACAAGACTTCTATGGAGCGAGTCCGCCGTCGTGCCAGGGACGATATTCAACGCGAACTCGTTAAATCAAGACTTGAACAGGACTATGAATCTGCCGACTGGATGAATAACTTTATGAATCGCTTCTGGCTCATCTACGAGCCTATCCTCACTGCGTCTATCACAGCCACCGTCGACCAGATTCTTTCTGCATCCACACCCGCATTCCTAGACTCTATCCGTCTCCAGGACTTCACATTGGGAACCAAGGCACCCCGTGTTGAACGTGTTTACACCAGCCCCGGGACTGAAGATGACATCGTCCAAATGGTTTGGAATTTCTCCTTCACCCCCAACGACGTCTCAGACATGACACAACGCGAAGCCCGGCGCAAGGTCAACCCCAGGGTTGTCTTGGCTGTCCGAGTGGGCAAGAGTCTCGCAACTGCCACCATGCCTATTCTGCTCGAGGACATGAGCTTTTCGGGGTCCATGCGCGTCAAACTCAAGCTGATGTCCAAGTTCCCGCATGTTCAAACTGTGGAAATCAGCTTCTTGCAGCCGCCCATGTTCGACTACGTGTTAAAGCCGATTGGAGGCGACACGTTTGGCTTTGATATCGCCAGCGTAAGTTTCAGCTTGAGGCGTTTCTAGTTTGCTAAACGTCGGCTCCATAGATCCCAGGGTTGTCTTCTTTTATTCGGGACACTGTTCACTATATCCTTGGCCCTATGATGTATGATCCCAATGGTATGCCACGTATCACCTTCCTTAAATGTCCATACAGCTCAATTATCCTATTTAGTCTTCACCCTCAATCTTGAGCAGATGCTGTCTGGAGCACCTTTGGGTAAGCTTGAACGGTTAACAATGCTGAGCCGAACTCACGGACCACCGGTATAGATGCCGCTATCGGTGTCCTGCAGGTCACTCTATTCGATGCACGTGGCCTCAAGGGGGGCAAGATCGGTGGAGGGACCCCAGATCCGTATGTCAGTCTCACTGTCAATAACCGTGCGGAAATGGCGAGGACAAAATTCAAGGCTAGCACGTGGGTATCGATTTGTTTGATACGTTCGATCTAGGCCTAACACGTCTGCGTAGATACAACCCACACTGGGGCGAAGTCAAGTTCCTACTTGTTAATTCGCTCACTGAGACTCTCAACCTCTCGATTTTGGACCACAACGAGCACCGCAAGGATACGGATTTAGGCAGCGCGTCGTTCGAGCTTTCTGCCTTGACCGAGGACGCCACTCAAGAAGGTATTGTTCGGAAAGTTCTCAAGGATGGGAAGGAGAGGGGTGAACTCAAGTTTGATATGTAAGTTCAGTGTCATTGAACTAGTTGGTTATGTTGCCTACTGATATTGTTCTCATAGTGCGTTTTTCCCCGTCTTGAAACCTCAGACCCTTGACGGTGGCAAAATCCAACCCCTCCCTGAGACGAGTATGTGTATATATCCGAAGAACCGCAGATTGTGACTAACGTTGTGTTTTGACGCAGGTGTCGGAGTCGTTCGCATGGTAATTCACGGAGCCAAGGATTTGGACGCTAGCAATTCGATGTCCGGCGATCTCAATCCATTTGCTCAGGCATTCCTGCGCACCCACGAGATTGGCAAGACTACAGTGATGAAGCACACATTGTCACCTGTTTGGGAGAAGCCGATGGAATTCTTGGTCACGAACAAGGCCGACTCGGTCGTCACGATCAAGGTCAGACGGCATCTCTTGTATTTCTTCGGTCGGGCATTGACGTTGGGATTCTAGGTCATCGACGACCGCGACTTCCTCAAAGATCCCGTCGTCGGTTATATGAGCATCCGTCTGAAAGACCTCCTCGAAGCTCGCGAAAAGCAGCAGGACTGGTTCCCGCTTAGTGGTTGCAAGTCGGGCAAATTGCGTGTCTCGGCCGACTGGAAGCCGCTCAATATGGCGGGCAGTATGCAAGGCGCTGGCTCGTACTCTCCTCCGATCGGAATTGTGCGTCTCTGGATCAAGCGAGCCCAGGACGTGAAGAATGTCGAAGCTTCGCTTGGTGGCAAGAGTGACCCATACGTTCGTGTCATGCTCAACGCCGTGACCATGGCTCGAACCGAGGTGAAGAACAACAATCTGAACCCCGAATGGGACCAGATCGTGTATGTCCCTGTGCACAACTTGCGCGAAATACTCTACCTCGAATGTATGGATTACCAGCATCTCACCAAGCACCGTTCGCTTGGATTTGTCGAGCTCCCTGTAGCAACCCTCGCAGAGCCGCGCGAGGATGAGCGAATGCCATTTGCTGGGACCGGAAGACGCGATGTTGCCGACCCTATTCGCTTGGACAAGGGATCGGTTAAAGGAGTGCTCCATTACACCGCGGAGTTCATCCCAGCTGTCGCCCTGCGTGGTATTTCTTTCGAGGGCGTCAACGACATTCAACGCGCAATCGAACGCGCCAAGGGCGGCCACCAGGATGAGGACGACGTTGCGAGTGGTGACGAGACTTCGGTGTCTAGTTCGGACGAAGAGCTACAGAAGGTCCCGGTCGAAATCACCGTCAATGCCAAGGGCCACCGCGTGTCGGGGCACAAGCCCGCCAAGAGCGTGGACACCATGCGTACGGGGGAAACCGGCCAGACTGAGGATGCGGACGATATCGTTGACGAGCTCGAAGAAGAAAACAAGGGTGCTCAACCTAAGGATGCGGGAGTAAAAATGAGCAACGAGGAGGTCCTACAACATCGTAAGTATATAATCGTCGTGGCCTCGGTAGACCTATTGACTGATGCGTGGGACCTAGAATCTGGCATCTTGGTATTCAACATCATCGATGGGCAAATCGCAAAGAAAGCAAAGTTAGAGGTCCTGCTCGACGATGGATACTGGCCCGTGTTTACGACCGAAAGGGCGCGCAGCATCCAGGCACATTGGGAACAAGTCGGTGAAGGCTTTATTAAGGTATGCGTTTACCCGGGGCGACGTGCTTGAACCAACCCACACATTTACGCAAGGAACTCGATTTTGGTCGTGTCTGGCTGCGTCTCAATGAAAACGACGAGGACGAAAAGGAGAGTATCCTCGCCGAGTACAAAATCGATGCTAAGGCGTTCTTGGAGCAATCCTTGGTGAGTATCATATCTACGACGCGATCTACGAATATTGATGACTTGGTCAGGCGGGGCCGACGACATACACCTTGACCGACCAGGACGGCAAAAATAAGAGTACCGTGAAGATCCAAGCCAAATACGTGCCAGTTGAGATCAAGCTTGACCCGAGGGAGAGCATCAACAGTACGTCAACTCACGTTAGAGAGTTCACGTTGTCCCTGACCGCTTTTAGATATGGGTGTTCTCCGTGTGGAGCTACTGGACGGAAAGGAGCTCGCAGCGGCTGACCGCAGCGGCAAATCTGATCCGTTTGTCGTCTTCAGCCTCAACGGCTCCAAGGCTTTCAAGAGCGAGACGAGGAAGAAAACCCTCGCGCCCGAATGGAATCAGTCTTTCGAGGTCATGGTGGTATGTTCCCCGTTGTGTACCCTCCACAACCGAGCCTAATACTTTGTACAAGCCCTCGCGTGTCAGTGCAGACTTTTTCCTTGAAGTGTTCGACTGGAATCAAGTCGAAACAGCCAAATCCTTAGGTTCTGGCACCATCGAACTTGCTGACCTCGTGCCCTTCGAAACGGTCACTCGCTTTATCAAGCTAAGCTCGCCCAAGCACGGTGAAAGGGGTCAAATCCAAATCCGCATGCTGTTCCGCCCGGAGATCATCGCCAAGGCCCGCACCAAAACGTCGACGTTCTCGACCGCTGGGCGCGCCATGACCCAGGTTGGTGGTCTCCCGCTCGGCGCTGGGCGAAGCGTCGGACGTAAGGCCCTTGGAATCTTTGGACACCGTGACAAGAACGAGAGCACAGAAGAATTCCCCGTGCCCGTGCTGCCCGTGCCAGCTGTAGAAGGCAACGGAAACGGAACCGCGAACGGGGCCGCGAACAGAGCCCCAAGCGGAAGCGTGGGCTCTGCGGCCGGGGTGGCCGTCAAGCCCATGGCGTCGCCGACGTCTGGGCCTGGAACCCTCAAAGTTACACTCCACCGGGCTCGAGATCTGGCCGGAATTGAGGAGGGAGACATTGCCAAACCATTCGCAATCTTGAAAATTGGTGATCGTGACCACAAGTCCAAGCATATCAAGAGTAACACCCCCGAATGGTAAGCGTTTTGCGTTTAATTACCGACTTTCGAAGATTAAGCGGGCTGCTAGGAACGAGACCTTCGTGTTCCCGAACACGACAACGGACATTCGGACATTGCATGTGTCAATTCTAGACAAGCGGACATTTGCGAAGGACCCAGTACGTTATGTCATTGATTCCCCAACGGCTAAACCAGCTCACCTGCTACTTTTAGCTGCTTGCCGAGGGAAATGTTGATGTAAAGTCCCCCGCCATCTTGCACCTTCACATGCTAACAGCCCCGATTTCTCCTTGACAGATTTGGCGTTACATACAACCACTCTTCACCCCACCCATTCTGAGTGCTGAGGTCACCGCTCAACTGGAAAACAATGGTGGAACGGTGCAACTCCGTTTGGAGTTTGAGCCCACGCAGGCCGCTCTGTCACGAACGATGAGCAACTCTGGTGGATCATCGCTTGCCGCGTCCACAAAGATTTCCTCGCCCTCCAGGTTTAGCCTAGGCAGGCGGCCGGTAGACTAACCACAAAGTAACCAGCCATGAATGGGGTCTGATCTTCTGAGTGACTGATACCCGGCGTATTCCTCGTTCTGGTGGCGTATACAAATAAATGATCCTGACTGAGCCCGAACACTACTTGCACCTGCTTTCTACTGTCTCACTGCTATATAACCTTTCTGGGTCGTCTGTTTTTTTCTGACACGCACTACCATAAAATTAAATGGGCTTCCCCTGATTCCTATCCTCTCATTTACCTTAGTTTCAACTCTAAAATCGTACCAACGCCCCTCATTCCCCTATTTTACTCCTTGAAGCCTCAACGACCGTGCTGACGAACCCCACTCTCACTTACTTCTGCTTACCTTTTCACCTTCCTAACCCCCAACGCTCAAATGTCCAATCGATAACCCGGTTCAATTTACTGTTCATCTCACTTGCGAGAGGCTGCGTTGCATGTGATTTCACCTAACCTCGCTCAGTAACTGAATGCCCACGGGGCTCCAACCAGCCTACACCTTATTTTGCCTCTCTGATGACGTAGACGTCACCGCGAAAATCCGGAAGTCCGCGTTCTCGGCAATGTTAAACCTTAACCCCAAGGTCGCGTTGACAAACCACCCTAACTAGTCGATGACCCCTCTTCCGACTGTTGAGCTATTTCGACCGGCACACACATCGGGCATAGCTCACCAGGGTTCTCAGCCTGCCGGATATCACAACTTTGTACTGGTGTCCCCTTGGACTCGGATTTCCAACATACGTGCTGATCTTCAGCACAATTAGGGACCGGAGCCTGGCGTAACGCCCAAATTACGCTTGTATAAAGTGGAATAAGACGGTACATCGCAGTATCTTGCCCTTCCCTCGACCTTACGCACGAAGTAGATACCTTCCACCAGCCCCATTGTGCGACAAACTGACGCCATACTCTCGCATGCAGAACCTTTGACCCCATCACCATGGACGCCCCCGCACCCAATGTCCCCCTCGTTCCTCTTGCCCCAGTCCCGGCCGATATCCCACTGCTGGGATCATTGCGTGGCGTTGGTGGTGTCCTCCCAGATAACTGAAATTAAAAGGTGTGGCTCGACGTAACTGCATGACCAACAGCTGAATTTGCCTTCCAGCGTACGCCAGCCGTCTAATGGGGCTTACCGCATAGTTCGAGCGACCACCACGTCAATCGAAAAGATGTGACGCATACACGATGACTAGTGTTCGATACCCGACGGCTTCGTATTGCAGCCGCACTTGTGCTCCTCCCCACTTGACGAATGTTGACCCCACCGAATGCTCCACACACTCCCCCCCCCCTACTCTATTCTCGCCCTTGTTCATCTGTCCCTTCATCTTCGCCTTGCGAACACGTTACGTACATCGATGCGACAGCTATTTCTCGCTTCTCAATCCCATCCAATCTCGCCGTTTGATAATCGCTTTGTTCTCTCTGGTCATAGTCTAAAAGTTTTCGGAAGTGTGCTTTAGTTTTTGTGTTTGGATTCCCAATATGGGCAGAATATTGTAGATGGCACTCTAGAGCTTAAAGATAGCCGTGGAGCACCGATCTATGGGATGTGGTTGTATATGAATGTATATTTTCAAAATCTCATTTCAGGCCACCCCAGGCCGCGCACTGTGGCAGAACCCTGACCAAGAGGGGTGGTCTCTTATGCGGAACAAAAAGAGGTGTAGGCGGGCGGGGAACGGATGTGCATGAGCACAAGATATAGTCGGCCTTGGAGGAGAGCTGTAGGTACCAATCTATTTGGTTGTTTGTTACGCACTCTTAGCACTACAAGGGGGTGTCCTGGTTAGTGGCCAGTGACAATTTGACGGAGAGGGGAGATCGGCATCGATAAACCCATCTTCCTGGCAACCTCCCTGGCAAAGCCGACACCCATGCGCAGATTTTGATGGCAAATTCGTATCGAGAGAAGGGGTACCTTTACTCCGGGCGCGCGACTAACCAGCATCACTACTCGGACAACGAGCCACCCCTAATTTGGGCTTGGGTGGAGACTGGTACCAGCGCCGCCGGGTCCAAGATTTCGGCATTGGTCGCCCAAACGCCGAGTTTGCTCTCACTGTGAGTGGAAATCAATACATCGGCGGAGATGGGTAGGTCTCTAGCTACCGGTGGAGCGGACATGGGCTAGTTTTACAGCAGCATCTTTCTAGAGCATTCTGATGGTGGGTTTCCTGCGTACGCGGTAGTTCAACCTGCGTTTGGTGCAGCCCAACCATTTGATCTGGCAGCAGCCCTAGTTGAATTCGACTGGACCAGCTGGCTTTTGTGAAGTGCAAGAGGTCTGATGCTTCCACAGGGGGCGAGATAGGGGGTCTTCCCACGTGGCGGAGCGATAGCCGATCAGCAGGCACACACTCACGTGGACGAAGCCGAACAGAAGCCCGGGTCATTTGGTAATGCCTCGTGGAGTCACCGGGCAACGGTTCTTAAGACTTACGGTCCTAATATTATATGACTGCGGTGGCGGTAGCTATACCTTATCCCCCCCATCCTTGTGGGCAGCTTCGTTCTTGTCCGCACACGACCGGATTGACAGCCCACTCAACCTTTCTCCCATAACTGAGATGGATGCTCCACCACCCCCCAATCCTGCCCCTCCCGCCCCCGTCGAGACGCCTCTGCTGGGATCGTTGATCGGATTGTCTGGCGTTAATAGAGCGCACTGAGGGGCCGATTTTGTTCACCCAACGCAGGTGAGTCAAACAATACTATTGGCAGGTTGTCGAGCTTAACCTACTTCCCTTCCCATGGTTGTATAGTCACGCTTTGACCCATATGTTGAGGTTTCATGGATATCGGTCAACCAGTTGAACCGAATAGTGAACCGATGATTAGTCCGAATTCTTCCTTAATTAATCACCGTCTAGAGCGCCCATCGCACGTGGCTGGACTTGGCATTATACGCAGGACGCTTTGCTCGCTCCCACTCGTTGGTTTCTACTATTCTGTTTGTCTGCGTTATATTTCGTTGTTTCAACCTGGTATGCTTGAGGTCGCATCTTGCATTCACTGTTCCTGTTGAATTGTTTTTTTTTTCCGCTTTTCTCTCCTTCGCCCGCCTGCTCGCAGGCATATTCCTTGAATAGATGAGTTACCTTGGACTTCATAAACTAGCTCCCAAACTTTGGTGCGGATTGGTGAGTGATATTGGCCGATATAGTACGTAAACACACACTCTCCACCCTACGATTCGTGGTTGGTCGGCTCATCCTTCTCGTTGATCCCCGGTTATTTCCTGGCCTCTTCGCCTTCCTACCTACGGGCGATCAGTTCATTCGAATGCATGAATTCCTTGCTTGTTTGCTGATCGTCTCACAGAAGTAATGCTATGATCTTATGAAGCAGATAGAAGAAACGTGTTCTTTTGAATCCAGATATAAGAGAAAACCGGACCGAGATTTCAACCGAAGTAGCCGCGTATATATGCGCTAGCCTTTTATTCAACACGCGCCGTTGTCCTGCCAGACACCGCTTCCACCAGTGCTAGGAGTCTCACCCTGCGTCCACCACTTGGCGGTCCATTTGTGGCTGGATGGTCATTGTAAGTATTCGGGTAGCTAACGGCTGGCTTGGACTCACCCTCCATAGGTGCACGATTGTCCGCCAGTGTAAACTGCAGTTGCGCTGTAGGCAGCGAGACCACTACATGACCCAGTTCCGGGGTTAGTTCCTCCAACAGATGCCTGAGCTTGGCTTATGAGGTCCTGGGCGATCGACTGGGCTTGGTCGTACTAAATAGCAAATGTTAGGGAGTAGAAACTGGCTGAACTAAGAAACGTACGCGATCTGGGTACTCGGAACGCTGAACAGACTGTGCGAGTTGGCCAGCGGTGTATCCTGGATTATTGGCGTCATTCGGGATGGCCTGGTCAAGGAACTGGAGACCGTGATGAGTGTGGAGTAAATACTATGAGCCTTTGAATCGTTTATTACCTTGCCAGTGCTGTAGTCAACATTCATGATTTGGTCGTAGGTTCCCCAGCCCTGGCTAGGGCGCTGCTGGAAGACACCGATAGAGTCTTGGTCACCGCAGTTCCTACAAACACGAAATGTTAGCAGAACCAAGATTGTTCACGTGTACTGCCGACATACAAGTTGTTGACATGAGACTCGATCCAAGCAGTCTAAGATGTAAACCTTTTCATCAGCTGTTGCGCGCAGAAGTCAGGGGAGGCGTCACCAACCTCGAAAGTGGCCAAAAGGACTTTGGCTGTGACGCCGCGTGCCTGGGTGATGCGGTAGACTTGGTCGCGGACAGCAGGGTCTGCAGTGGAAGGAATAGAGGCGCAGTCGCGAGCCTTGATAGCAGGGGCAGCTTGTGAAACCTCAAGGAGGGAAACTAGAGCGGCGGCAAGAGCAAAGAACTTCATAGTTGGCAGGCAGGTGAGGGTGAGTGACTGCAGTGGAAGCTAGGTTGGCGGCGCTGCTTGCCTTTCACCAACCCGTACCAGCAATTTTATACTCTCGAGATGGCTTCTACCTTTAGATGGTGCCCTTGTGCTTTACTAAAACATCCCAGAAAGCTCATCGGCCGGTCGCGCAGAGTACGGCGCAGAGAGCTGAGCATACAGGCAAAGCGCAGAAGTTGTCGCCTCTGTAGGCGGGTGGTTACTATCATGCAGTACCGCCTTCTATCCAACCGACGCGGCCGTAAACCACAATAAGGTGCCAAGCGTGCAACTATTGAGGATTCTTTTGCGCTTGAAAGCTAATTATATGCAGTAGTTGCTTCGTTTCATGATAGCCCAGGACATGTCCATACGACGCGCACGTCGGCTGTTCGAATCACCTGGGCCGTGTTGACCGACATCCCGTACGCGGCACATCGCATAGTCCGAGATATCAATAGAACACGTGTTACAGCGCCGACACAGATGGCACTATCACACCTGATTAGTCCCTGGCATATGTACTGCCGGCCGAATGGGTTCGAATGCCTGCGCTTGCCAATATCGTCCATCGGTAGCGAGCTTGTGCCACGTCACTCGGCCCGTGAATGTCACCTGTCGCCACATCGGCGCAAGGACACGAAACGCGGCTGGTGGGCGTGAGCCCACAGAGTACAGGCGCTAACATCCAAGTCCTATTCTGTTGTGGTTGGGTTTTGATCACAGATAACCTAGTAATTCATGTTCTGCAAGACCAAGTCTAGTGGGACTACGAGGTGCTACCAGCGGTACAAAGCTGCCCCGACGATTTGCGGCTGGGTAGCTCGGCAAGTTCGAGGTTGTTCGCTAATCAATGCTTCCGAAGAGGCTGTCGTCGGGAATGCACGTAGTGTCTTGAAATAGCACAGCATCACGAGGTCTCCAAGGTTGTGATCGGAGCGAGTGGGATATTGGGTGAGTAAAATAGCTCCGAGCGTCACTATCGTGGCTGGCAACAGGAGTGAGCGTGAAGCGCCGAGCTCCTCTGCCCACGTCTATGGGTCATCCAACAGTGAGTATTTGTAGTGCTAAGCACCCGTGCCATAGAATGGAGGGTTTGTATCATTGGTGTGCTTACACTAGCCATGCAAGTGAGAACCGAAAATAAAAATAAAAATAAAAATAAAAATAAATGCATAATAGGTCTAAGCAAGCAACGTGTTTCGTATCTATAAAGTCGCGAACAGTAATCCAGCGTGAGTTAACCGGTTCCAAAGCACAAGGACCAGAAGGGACGTCAGGTCATAAATAGGGGCTGAGTGCACGGGAATAGCATACCTCTTGTCGCCGCGCTCGAAGCTAGCCCGGTACCATTGAGACACAGCGTGACCAGAAATGTCGTGTCCGCCTGTCGAAAGACTCGCGCCGAGCGCAGCATTCGGATCAGTGAGCTCGGGTTGTTCCCGACTAACGCAAGTGCAGCGGCATCGTTGTGAGCACCTCTGAGACCCAAACATTCACAGATATATTGGATTCCGTGAGTGCTGAGTTGTGCGCCGAGTGCGCATGCTGTTGAACGGAGTTGGACCGAGAAATCACGAGTCTGTACATTTGGGTCTGGAGCCTACCCCTACCCTCATTGTCGCTTCCGGCAGCCTTTTGTTTGAGATTGAGCTCGGTTTCGGAGAGAACTGGTGGGTGTATGCGCTCCCTGACAAGAGCGTCGGGATTTATGTACTGTTGTTGACTTTTATTTGTACACCAAGTGCTTGAACCAGCTGTATGCAGCGCATACACCTAGAATAAACCCTCAAGCTCTTTCCGAAATCGAGTTCAATCTCAGACAGGAGGCTGCTGAAGCAACAATGAGGATAGGGTAGGCTTCAGACCCAAATGTACGATAGACTCTCTAACTCCATTCAACAGCATGCGCACTCGGCGCACAACCCATCACTCACGTAATTCAATCTATCTGTGGATGTTTGGATCTCAGTGGTGCTCATAGGTACATAAAACGAGCCGCCTTTGAGCCAGTGAGCTGCTCTCAACCACCACCCCGCTCGACTTGCTTCTCGTTTCGAGTCCATTCCGTCTCTACCCTTCGTTGCTGTACCGCCATTTTGCCTTGCTATACTACCACCCATCTCTCCTCGTCATGAACAAGTACGTTTTTCTTTACTTCAATCCATCAAACCCGGCGCTGACTACCCCTAACAGCATTCCATACATTACGCTGGCGAACCACCATCAAGCATTCTCGATGCCTACCACACAACTCTCGGTACTCAGCGGACCCCATAGAGGTTGGCACCTGTCAATCGTCTGCCCCTTGCGCGGTTCTGACTCTTCGCAGAGCCAGCTTCGTATAAGTCCCCGAGAAGCACATAGGTCGCCGAGCTCGAAGCTCCCGTCCTGGCTCTACGGCGTCCGCGCGAGTCAAGAACGGGGTGCTCGCTCACAGGACTGTGCGAGGCGATATTATAACACAACGACACCTGGTGCTAGCGTTACTCTCGCGTTGGTTGAGAACGGCCTGACCTCCCTTGTCTGAATACCGCGGCCTTTCGACAGGTGTGCACAACCACGCCGACTCGAGCGCCTCAGTGGTGCTGGGATAGCTCAGGGCGTGGCGTGGCGACGAGGGGTATGCTGCTTTCCAATACTCAACCCCTATCTCTGACTCGACAGCCTCCCCAGGGCTTTGCCCACTGAATCTATCCTACACCTTGGAATGTCACCACGACTCTAAATGAATACGCGTGTATGATTCTGTGGCATCCAATATAAAGCACATTTTCTCTTTCATTCTGATCCAAAGGTAACGCGCATAAAAACACGTTGGCTCGGGTGGGTGTAAGAGCGTGGAACGCATCCGCCCTGCTGGATTCTTTGGGCAAAGATGGCCGTGAAAGACGGTCGTAATACATTTTCATTCAACCAGCGCCCTCCTGCTGGATGTTACACGAACATGCACCCCAGAATGCTTATACTACGCGTGTTCAAGGAACCACAAGTGAGTCAAGCGCAGGGATTGGTTTCTCGGCTTGAGGAGTAATACGTGCGCCGTGCCTGCGCTCGCCTGACTCTGTAAAGTCGATGATAGCAGTCTGAAACCGAAATGGCCCATTGAGTATGTGATGAGAAAAGCCCAAAACCTGGATACTTACGTGCGCAGTGACGCGGTTGTCCCAAAGGACAACCGTGTTTGGCTCCCACTAGTACATACGAGTTAGTCGTTGAAAAAGCGTAGAATTTTCAAGACTTACGTTGACTCGGACCTGAGCATCTGCTACTCGTGCAATGTGGTTGTACAAGAAGTTTAGAATGTTGTCTGTGGAGATGAGTTCTAGTGAGCAAATAAAAGTAGATCCATCAAACCACCTACCAGACTCTTCTTGCTTGAGCCCAACGATGCACGTTGTAAACTGTTGGTTCACGTAGAGCGCTTCCTCGCCTGTAACAGGGTGTCTCCGTACAACAGGATGAACTATGAGAATCGGTTAGTTCAAGCGAATAACCAACGAAGATGTCAAGGACGTGCCATGTTCGACTGGGTCCCGACGCACAACGCCTCCTCGGCGACCACTGCGAGAGTATTCCGCTTGCTGGACTCCTGAGTGCACAGCCGTGAGTGTGCGGAGGAAAGCAACAAACGGGGGCGAGAGCTTTTTGAGTGCTTGGACTTGAGACACAAATGCAGTGTCTCCGCCGGATGGTGCTGGCGAGGTACAACTGGGTAAGGATGCAATGTACGGCTGTAGCTGAATGCACTCACGTTGGGCAAGCAGGAAGAACGTGGTCAAACCTGGGGGCTGGCGCTCGTAGGAGACGTCCGAGTGCCATAGAGTGGTAGAAATGCGGTTTAGTTGCTCGTGGTTGAAGGTTTCGCTGCCATCGCGGTAAACCAAATGGAGCTCAGGGATGGCTGCTGGGTGTCCGGAAGTAGGGTGGACGTGCAATCTACAAGACACATGAGAAATGTCGTAAGGCCAAGTTACATGTCGCGCACTGTCCGAAATAGCTGCCCCATTCCTTGAACTGTTCTGCAGTCTGCGCAAGGAACTTGGGTTGGTCGCGGAAGACAACCACGCCCCTCCGTGCAACCTCGAGCGCGAGTTGATCACGTCCGGCTCCACCGATGGCCGTTAGGTCTATACCCGTGACTTCTCTGCCGATTTTCGGTGTCAAGTCGCGCACGCGAGTGGCATTGCGCAGGAAAGCGCGTTGCTCGGCTTCAGGCAGTGCGTTTGCTCGCGCGGCGGGGTCCACATGCTTAAAGGGGGTGAGCGGTGGGAAGTGTTCCGACTTGTCGAACACGGGGAGGAGGTGTGCAAAAGGGTACTCTGACTTGGGGTCAGCGGCAAGCAGGGGGATCGAGCCGTTGGTGTTTGTTTGGGTTGCGGTGCCAGTCGCAATTGGGGGCGCCATGGTAGATTTGGTGGGGACTGAGCGAGCGGGAGCTGCTCTTGTAGCCTGGGGGCCGGCACGCCATCTTGCGCGATGTATGCTTGGTCAGTGGTCTTACTGGGTATAGGAGGGGCGGAAGCTGTATGCGCATGGCACCATCGTGCCGACTGGCCGAGTTCAGGCCGGAATTTACAATTAGCCGATAAGCGCCGGGCGTGTAGAGGAAGGACCCTGTCGGAGTGTGCTGTAGCAAACCACATTTGTTGGTATCAGCTGTAAGTGAGATGTCGGGATGGGAAGCGCAGCGTGCCCAGCTCCGCCCCGCCCCCACCTACCCGCGCGAGTTTACATGCACAGAGGTCGACGTGTTCTGTGCGCCGGGCTCCAAGGGCACGATGACGCTCAAAAAGGCCCGCAAGGACAAGCGGGAAAGTCACAACCCGCGGGCGCTGCTCGAAGACAACCCCCGTAAACTCAAGGGTCAGTCCTTTCAGCTGATTTTCGCTCTCCGCTCACTCCCCTGCAGAGCGCCCCAGCTGGCTAAGCATCTCGCGCCAGCCGAGCTCGAGTCTTGCCCCCTCGGGGTCCTGGAGGCAGGTAACGTGCAGTCTCAAGGACGAGCTAGGCCAGGCGATCTTGCGGCTGTTCACCGAGGATTCGCATCTGCAGCATTCGGTCCAGGTCCATGCGCTCTCTGCGCCCAATTTGCGAATTGTCGATCCAACTCTCCTCAAAAGGCGCCACGTCCTTGCGATCCAGTGCGCCCTCATTTGATTGTACACCGTATCTGTACTGATTCTTTTGTTACAGCGGCCATACACCGTTGAACGCTCCTTCCACTTCTCCCACTTCTCCCGCTTCACAAGAGCCAATTTATCTCGCGTTCCGGGATCGTGATACACTCAACACATGGCTCGTTCTCCTGCGCTCGTTTGCCTGTCCAGACATTCGTCCAGGGGGTACCCTCGCCGGCTATTCGCTTCCTTTTCCCGCCCCCTATCGGATATGCCGCCAACTGCAAGTCACTGCCATCGCTGGACGCAAGTTCCCCGCTGGTGTTTCGCCAGACAAGGTCTCTTCGGATGAATCCAACTCGGGTCCGAGGGGCAGGGACAAGGACACGGATCAACTGGAAGTGTTTCTCGAGGTCGTAGTCAACGGGACGCCTGCCGGTCGTACTGGGACAAAACTCGTGCCTGAACCATCCTGGCACGCTGAGCGCATCGTGGTATCGGATCCTGACTTGGGCGGGGGAAGTTGGGCGGGCTCCAGCGGCATTGGCATGGATTTCGTTGATGCAATTCTGGATCCTACCTGGGGTATGTCGGGCACCCCAGACACAAACAACGGGTTGCTTGAAATTCGTATTTGGCGCGCCAAGCCGGCGATATTTGGGCCGGCGATATTTGGTGCTCCCCCTGTCCACATGGCTACGGTTCCCATCGACTTGGGTCCCTTTAGACGGGGCGAGGCTGTCAAGGCTTGGTGGCCAGGGTACCCTGTTGGGGGACGCGGGCAGCAGGACGGAGAGCTGATGTTAGAGATCAAGTTTGACGAGTAAGCGATTTAGATGATGGGGAAACGGTTTACTCAATCTATCTGGTAGGGAGATCGTGATGCCGCTCGAGATGTATCGAAGAATGAAAGAAATTCTCGCACGGCGCAATTACTTTGAGCTCTGGCGGTGAGTACTCGCGTTGTTATTTATTTTCCGAAACTAAACCTTTCCGCAGGGATGTCACGCATCGCATTCCACTTCCCAGCTCGGTATCCACTCACCTCATCTCCCTTGCCCAACACCACGCGACTCTCGCCCCACATCTTTCCGCTCTGGCTCGCGCGGAGATCAACGAACCACGCGCATCCCCCAGCACCCTCTTCCGAGGCAACACCCTCTTCACACGCGCAGCCGAGCTCGCCATGGGTCTCCTCGGTGCGCGCGGGTTTTTGGAGAGCAGCGTGGGGGGCGTAATAAGGCGGATGTACAAGGACAAGGTGGTGTTCGATACCAGTACCGGCGGGCCGTTGGGGGGCGCCAGCGTTGGTGGTACTGCGGCGGCTACCGAGGGCGCGGATTTGATGGCCTATTGGTTACAAGAAATATGGAATTCAATATGGCGAGCGAGGGGAGAATGCCCAGAGTATGTGTTAAATAAGCTGTTGTCGCTTTGGTTTCCAACTCTCTGTTTTCAGGGAACTTCGTCAGCTATTCTACCAAATTCGAACGCACATTGATGCGCGCTGGGGTGATTCTCAAGATTATGCGGATCTCAAGTATCAGGCCATCAGCGCATTCCTCTTTCTCCGGTTCTTCGTCCCAGCCCTGCTTCGTCCAGACCAGAATGGCCTCGCTATTGGGTCTCCCCCTGAAGGGGTGGAGCGTAGTCTCAAGTCGCTGGCGCGAGCACTGCAGTCGTTGGCCAACCTTAACACGGTGCGTTGGGTAAATTTCGTTTGTTCGGTCCCTCGCTGATTAGATTCGCAGAGTGTCCAACGAGAGGAGTTCATGCGTAGTATCAAGACGTTCAACGAGGATAACGTCGACGCCATGATCGACTATCTCATCTTTGTTTCTACGCCAGCTGAGCGGCTTCTCTCCAGCCCCACCATTCACCCGAACGTACACCACCAGTATCACCTACCACCACGCGAGTCTGCTATCCACACTGCGCTACATGCCCGGTTATCTGCTATGCCAGCCATCCATCGTGAAAGTTTGCCCGTGCTGCCTCACATGTCTGACGAGGCACGAGACTTGGCTGCGATCGCATCTGCGGTGGTGAGGAACGCGCGGATGCCGAAACAGCCCGAGTTTGGAAGCGAGAAAATAGTGGAGCAGGACTTGGGGCGCATGGGCGAAACACTTGAAGGAGAGCAGGGCGAAGCCAGGGTTTCGGATGCATGTGCCGAGGCAGTCCAAGGGGAAGGAGGGGGCTGCGCCGAGTCCCAACTCGACGCCCTTCGATTCATCAAAGCCTGCTTCGATGTTGAAGCCGAGGCGATGAGGCGAGTCTCACCCGGCATGGTCAAGAAAAAGCATCCAAGGCGCAGGCGGCGACCCAACAAGGTGGACGAAAGAGCGGCTCGTGCAGGCGATGACAAGTTGGGCGAGAGCGTGAACGTCAGCACGGGGCCAAGTACGTCACCCGTCGAGGCCCAGTCACCAAAGGAAACAGAGGCCAAGAAGGTTCTGTTACTCCCGGCGCCGTTGTCCATGGCTAGTCTCGCGACATATGGGTCGCTGCCAGTTCCTATCCACGAGTTCAATGCCAAGCCCGAAATCATGCGACAAATGTCGCATACCATTGCCTCGGAGATTGTGCAACCCGATGTCGCTGGGTCTAAGAAGCGCAAGGGGATGTTAAGGTTTATACCTGGTTCACGTAGATGATTGTTGATACTGCGCTTTTTGTGCTTGTGCTTGTAAACATATGTACGCTTGCTTTTTTGTAATGGTATAGTATTATTGGCACATGGGGCCGCCCTGGGGAGCCTATATGAAAGCAACACGAAAACACATGTATAGGTACAAAGCGACATAGATGTAGGGTGGTCATTAGAGACTGGTCTTGCCTCCACTCGCATCGATGGGTGCGCGGATCATGGCCATCATGTCTGCAGCTATGACTTCGGATGTGCTCCGAATTGTCAGACGGCACAGCTACGCAACAAACAACATTCGTCAATAAACTCGAGATTAAACCGGGGGATCAGTTTACCTTGGCAGCTGCGTTGGGCTCCAACCTCAGCAAACACCCGACTTTCCCAGATGCGGACATGTGCAACACACCCGCAGCAACAATGTTTACTGGGTTTGGATCAATATCGTCTAGGATACGAAGCCCGGCGCCAGATATGACCTTCTTTTGCCGCTCCGTCTCCAACGAGCCGCTCGAGTCCACGTTTACAGGGAAGATAGATTGTGCCTCGCGTGGTGGTCCGCCTACCAACTTCCAGCGCTCGAAGAACTCGGCTTGTCCCAGCTTTACGCCCTCGTAGAACTTGGTAATGACGATAGGCAAACGCAGGTTAATAGACTGGAGAGAGCCTGCCATGTACGATACGTTCAAGATGGGTGGGTTGGTGAACATCGACTTGCATTCGACATGCAAGAGTTGCTGAGACTGGGTCTTGGGGTTCACGGTTGTCGGTGGGATCTTTGCGAATGAGACTGACAATGCCTCTTTATCTCCAATGTCGACGGTAGCTGTGAACGAAGTCATTGCGGTCGCGAGCTTGTTTCCGAAGTAAAGAGCGACGCGGCCCAAGTGTCCATGGTATTCGGATTTGACGCCGATTTGTAATTGAACGTCCTCATAGAGCACGCCCTCGGGCGCCCGGGTCAGTTTCTCGTACCATCGCTCGATATCGGGGCTGGTGGTGAGTTTAGGAGTAGGCTTGACTTCGGGCTTGGAAACATCGGCAGAAGTCAGGTCGAGACCGGCTAGTGAATTCATGACTTCGCTGGTCGAAGTCGCATTGTTCACTGGCGCGGCCTGATCTACGAGGCCATTGAGAGGAAGCATAGACTTGCGCGCCGTTTCGCGATCCGCATTGACATCCTTCCCACCAATGACCCACGTTCGCTTGTCACCGGTATCGCCATGTTTTTGATTGAGCCGACCGAGGAGAGCAGATTCACGGGCAGGGAATGGTGGCATCTCTTCGCATACGTTCTGGAGCAGCACGTCGTCGTCTGGACGCGAGGCGATCACAAAGTATTCGCACGCGCGCTGCTGGAGTTCGGAGTCAAGGACGTGTCGGTAACGATCAAAGATCTGCAGGAGCTCCTGCTTGATCTCTGGGAAGACGTTGGCCCATTTAACATATGTAGATAGGAGAAGAGCGCGAGTTGCTGGAGAGGTGAAGTGAGATTTCGACTGTAACGCTTGCAGCTGCTCGATAGGACTGCAGCCGGCTTCGTTCGCGATGAGGTGCCCATATTCTCCGAGGATGTAACCTGCACGATCAAGTCAAATAAGGTACCACGCTATATAAGGCTGGACTTACCACCAATCTTGACCAAACTTTCATGGCATGATGGCATGCGAACATACTCGAATACGGCCTTGGCTGCGTATTCCTGAAGGTCTTCCGTGTTGGTGGTAATTTGGACAACACGATACCAGACTTCATCTCCAACGTGGTCCCCAGCGGCGCTGATGAGTTGAAGGATAGTGTCCACATACCAGGTATAAGAAGGTGCGTGCTTCTCTGTGAGAATCGCGATTTTGACCACCATCTCCTCGCGTAGGCCGTAGTCGGCGACTTTGAGATACTTGAGAAGTTCCCCGACGATGAGCGCCGCGTTATCAGTATCGCACATGCTATACAAAAGATCCAAGGCACGCCGGCGAACGCTGATATCCTTGTCACGTAACGAAAGGATGATGGTTGTCTGGTGCTTTTTCAGAGGCTCAAGAGAGTCCGCTTTGGCTGCCAGGTGAGCCATGGTGTCCAAGCCCAGATAGCGCACATTGGTTTCCCGGGACACGATAAATTTAGCAAGGAGTCCAGCAGCAGTAGCGACCAGAGGCGATTGACTATCATGGTGAATAGCGAGCCCAATTGCCTCGAAAAGCACGGCATTGATGGCGTTATTGTGTTGCACGTTCTTTGAGGATTCTGCGGGATTATGAGACAAAATAGCTTGAAGCACCCGGTCAATCGTGGCACGCATCGCCGGATCAGCTAGCAGGATATCAGGAAAGGTAACACGCTTAGGGCAAGGCCAGAACTTACTCGTGGGAGGGTAATACTGTAGCAAGCGCAGGAGTTTCACTTGGAGCCATGGTGTGGGCACTTTATAGTATATATATTCTGGCGAATAGTCTCGGTCGATGACGATCTTGTGTAAACGATCTATAGCCTTTTGGCAGCAAACTCGGAAGGCTTCCAGATCATCTTGGGCCAGGGCCATGACAAGACTGGTTACCGACACGACTACGCCCTGTAACATGGTATAAATAAGAGGCCATGGTACGAGAACACTGACATCTTACTAGGTCGTCGTCGTCCATGATGGATATGATACGCAACGCCCACTCTGCGGCAGGAATAACCTCCGGGTGCTTTCGATACAATCGCAGCAGTGTAAGGGCGGCTTTCTTCTTAACAAAGCTCCGTGATGTTCTATCAGTCTTGCGTTAGCATACTTGGGTTCAAACAATTTCCCTGACGTACGGTGATATGAGCAACCGATGGACATCAGGCGCCAACGCCTCGGCCATTTCTTTCCCACCAACATTCGCGATCGCGTGCAGTGCGAGACAGTTGTTGACTTCGTTGTTCTCATCCAAATCCTTCCTAATAGAGTTTACAACGAGGCGCAAGAAATCCGAGTTTTCGTGCATCAAAAGAGTTACGGCGAGGTACCCCTGGGAAAGCAGATAAGACTGGGTGGTGGTGGTAGAGCTACTCCCATGCTTACTATTTGCTTCTCGCTGTACTTGGGACTTGATATAAGGTTGACCGCCTCCATGTGCCCGATGTCGACCTTGTATCCAAGAATATAGGTGAATATGATCTTGGACAGATACCTGAGGGGTGCTCAGTACATGGACGAGTGATGAATAGCACACCTACTTCTTCTTCTGGTAGCCGTCCAGCCCTCCATCTGTGCACCGAACATTTAGCTAACGAACCGAATAAAAAAGTGTAACACGCGAACCTTTAAACTTCTTCCGTATATGAGCCATTTCCTTGTTGATCCGTTTTTCCTCGAGCTCTCGTACACGCGAAGCTCGAATGTCCGCTATAAACTGTGCGAAGGGATAAGCAATTGACCAAGTGTGCGCGTTCGAGGTTCAGCCTACTTGCGTCAACCCCCGCATGTTAGACGCCATACTGGCCAGCTGTGGGTGCCCGAGTGGGTATAATAGGTAAATGCAGAAGCTTTCGACTATACGACTGCCGCCCAGTCGAGGCAAGCTGAGAGTCTGGGAGACGCGCTTAGCGCCAGGGCCCGCGGATGTAAGAGTTCTAATCAAAGCGTGCTGATTGATTTCTACTTTTGGTACAAAGGATGGGTGGCAGAAACTGAAGTAAAAACGAGCGCAATCTACCGCCAATGAGGGCTACTAGGGCGAGTAGATGGCCTACTATCGAAGTAGGTTGAACGTGGCCCAGGTCTGAGAGAGCTACCGTATCCGGGGTTCGGTGTAGAAGTGCCGCTCGTAGACAGCCGAATCGAACCTGGTCCGCCAAAGTATGGTGGAGTACTGTAGCCACCTGGGGTCCCTGGCCTCGAGTTCCAGCGTGAATCCTGTCTAGAAAGGCGCTCCTCGCTATATCGGTTTAGAATGCGTACGATATCCCTAGTAAGATAATCGAGCTCCTTGATTTCCTTCTCGGAAAGCGGTGTGCCCAACCGGCTAGCTTCTTCATCAGCGCCAGAGACGTGGTCGTCCCGCATACGGAAGCGCGACCGGTAGTCTTTGTCTTTGTTGGCCATTTTACCGCATATCCCGTCAAAAACGCGCAGCATACAGGCCTCCATCAACGTTTTCAGCTGCTGCACATCATCGAGGGCGTCGATATTGCCTGTGATTGGCAGCCAGTCATCGCATTCGAGGCCTCGATGGGTGACAACAATGTCATACGCGCCGAAAAGCATGTATGTCATCGGGTCTAGTCGTGTGCAGCCCCGAAGGAAGAGCTGGCCTCTGTGGTCGCCTGATGCGGCATTTCGAGTCTTTTCGGTAAACGCAAACATCTCTCTTTCTCCCAACTCCAACAAATCCTTATGCGTATCCACAACTTGACGTTTGCGGTGGTTTACGCTCCCCGGATGGATAAAGGCAGTCTAAAACCAACTTGTCAAGCGAAACGCCAGGAATTAGTTGAACTATAAGCCCACCTTGTCCTGTGCAGTGCGGTATATCTTCTCATTTTGGCGTATGGCGAAATTGGGTTGAGAAGCGATGGCAATGAGGGCTGCCAGCAATGGCTTCGAGTTGGCGTTTTCGTTGAGCTCGGGGGGCACTATCATCTCCTTGACTGTGCGATAGTTGGATGGCCCGCCTCCCGCAGAAATGCCCAAGACGCCCGCGTGATACAGGCTCTGCAATAGGTGCCCCTTGATACGCTGGACCATCAATAACGTAGGCTTGCTCAAGAAGTTTTCCGAGCAGAACCGATTCGCAGATACATATTCGCCGCGGTCCTGCATAGCCCACCACGCATTGTATGCGTTGAGTGTCGCCAAAGCGTCTGACCTGAAATCGGTGGGTGACCATCGCTCCTTGGCCGCGTTCGCTTCCTGCTTCAATGCGATGGGCGCCACGAACGGATCTCGGTTGCTGAGGACCGCTGCTAGTGTTAACGCCTGGTCAAGGCACTTGAAGAAGCTACCGTAAAGTACAAGCCGCCCCATCGCCACTTCAACTGGAAGTTGTAACAGTACGCGGCCCAAAGGTGTGAGGTCCTTTTGCTCGTCGAGTGCGCCAACCATTTTCAAGGACTGCATCGCAGACGCCACACGCTCCGGCTCAGGAGGCTCGATCGTTTCAGCCAAGACCTGCTCTGCCTCCATTCCCGGGAAGTTGATCGCCTTAACGTGCATGACAACGTTGGTTAAGTCTGCGCGCTTCATCTCGACGAGTTGGTAGGGATCAAGTGATGCTACCCGTGCTTTCGATATGATGCCGTAGTACTCCCCGGACCTGTGTCGTCCCGCTCGTCCCGCCCGCTGCCCAAGATTCGACGAGCCGACCCAAGCCGTAACTAGCGATGACATATGCCGCGTAGGGTCATACCGCTTTTCTTTGATGCGGCCCGTATCCACAACGTAGACGACATCCGGGATAGTGATAGAGGTTTCTGCGATGTTTGTAGCGAGTATGATTCTGCGCATGCCAGGTTTCACGGGTTCAAACACGGTCTGCTGGTCGGAGACGGGGACCGTAGAATGAAGGAGATGTATCGAGAACTTGTCTAGATTGGTGAAATCAACTCCCAGAAGCGGAGTACGACGGTCCTCGAGAATTCGTTGAAGAGCCATCATCTCATCCCATCCAGGCAAGAAAACCAGAACATGGCCATCACTAGATTTCTTGACGACATGTGCGATAGTTAATGCGACTAGGGGGTAGGGAATATCTAAGTCGCGCTGGGGCACTTTGGATAGATCAGGCTCGGATGAGTGAGGCGCAAGTAGACCAGGACCATGGGTAATAGGTGCCAAGGCATGTGGGCCGATCTCGCCCTCCGCGTATGCTGCCACAGACTTGTCCCCCCAGACCCACATAGAACCACGCATATCGATAGTAGAAAATTGCCGAATTATGTCCTCCAGGTAATATTTGGTAACGGGGAACGAGCGACCAGGCACTTCAGCAACAGGTGCCGGTGTGCCATCTGCTTCAGCAAAATAGGTTTGGAACAGTGTAGGATCAATAGTTGCGCTCATAAGGATAATCTTGAGTGGCTTTTGGCGCGCCCTTCGGTCAGCTAATAACCGCTTGAGAACAACGAGCAATAAGTCTGTGTCGACATCCCGCTCGTGAACCTCGTCGACAAGGACGTGCGTGACGTCGTCCAAACTCAGTCCCGACCTATGTCGGTGACCTTGAGACTGTTCAAGGAGTGCGGATTGCATGCGCTTGAGAAATATGCCGGTAGTGCAGAACGTGATGTTGCCGTGATCCATGGGTAGCTTGGCCTCGAATCGAACCTGATATCCAACCGATTGCCCAAGAGGTTCACCCCGCTCCTTGGCAACTCGTTCAGCGACACTGATGGCAGCGATCCTCCGGGGCTGAGTGCATATAATATTGCACCTGCTACCCCGCCCACGTTCAATCATCTGATCGAGTATCAGTTGCGGTACTTGAGTGGTCTTCCCAGATCCAGTAGCAGCCATGCAAACCGTCACGTCGTGGCGCTCGATTCCTGCCAAAAGCTCCTTAGCACGAGTGTAAACAGGGAGGCTCCTTCGAGTTTTGCGCATTTGTTCCATGCGGGTGTCCGATTCGTAGGCTTCGCGAGCCTCACGCATCCTAGTTGACTTGACCTCATGATAGCGTTCGGTGGGAGTGTCCAAATCTGGTCGTGGAGGGCGATAAATAGCACCCTTATTAGCGTTTCGCTTCTCTTCTTCAGCCGCGTCCCTGAAAGTCCGCGAAGCTGGACTTTTGGCATAGAGTGTACTGCCCTTGATATCCCGGCACAGGTCACGAATTTCGTCATCGAGGTCGTCAGACATAACAAAGTGGACTTTGGCCGCCATACCGGGTTCCGCGTCTGGTCGTTTTTTGGCCAGACACTCTTGGAATTTAGGCCACAGTGTATCATCGCATTGGTCAAGATATTGGGTGGCGTCGATGTAGCAGCTGTCCTTCGCCCCTTTTTTAGTTGGCGCGTCGCCCAGGCCAATTCGCCGGCCACCAACAGTCATAGTAGCATCCCAAGTAGTACGAGATTCCCTCGCAGAGCTCTCGTAGTCAATTCCCGGAGGGTCGTATCGAAATTCTTTGCAATAGAAATCCATAAACTGACGCGCTAGTTCGAAAGTGACAACCGTGCCATCTCTCAGTTTGGGACCTCCAGATGGTGTAGCTGCTTTGTTACTGGGGATCGCAACAGCCGACTTCTTCCGTTTGTCCAGCTAGCATAGCACTATGAGTTGACGCGGGTGAAGCAGGGACGAAGGTCACAAACCAAGCCGAGCGCATGTAACTGGAACATAGCCGATAGCGCCGCAAGTTTCTCTGCGTCCTTCTTTGCCACAGCGTCTCCGGTCCCAACAACATCCTCGTCCTCGTCTATCACAACAGAGCAGCTATAATTAACCGAAGAAAAATAAATACCTGGTGGAAAAACTCAAGATACAACACACCGAAACATCTTTTTCCCCTCAATCATCCCTTCCGTCACCTCGTAACCAGGCTGGTTACCAAATTTGAGACAATGGTAGTTGCTAACTGTAGACTTGGGATTTTCCAACCACTGTTTTTTAATTGCGGCAAGGTTATTGCCGGCGTGACGGTTCCGAAGGTACACTTCGTCGTGAACAGGTTCCTCGAGATAGAGGAGTGGCGGGTTAGACGTTGGATCCGGGCGAGCGCGACCACCCCCTCTACCAGAATAACGTCCGCCACCACGAGCAGACCTCTCGGAGCCGCGAGCCATTGGATTCGACCAAGGAAGTGCTGGCTGCTGAATTTGATCCAGACCACGACCCGTTCCAGCAAGCGATTCGTGTTCCCGGTTAGATGAACGAGTATCAAGTGCAGGAGTCGTAGGGCGCGACTCAGCAGATTCCGAGCGACGGGGACGCTTAGATGTGACGCTGAGATTAACTCTGGCTGAAACGCCGAGTTGAGATTCGCCTTCAGTTGACGTAGCTTTATAGAGCCTCTTTGAAGGACGACGCGATGGCCTTGAGCTTGCAGATGACATGCGCTGTTGAAAAGCAGCCGCTAATCGTCTGGTCCCATGAACAAGGCGGAGTGACATGCAAAGTGTGTAGACCTGAGATAAATATCAACTCGAACACGGTTTGTATCTAGGTCGTTCGGGACGCTCACCTACCCAAGTCCCAGGCAGCTGGGCACAAACGAGCCAATCGACGTCAGCACAAGGTTGAACGATTGAGAAGGAAGGCCCCAGGAGTTTTGCAACCAAAATCTTACCGCTAATACACAAGAAACCTACAAAAGAAAAACGGATTGCCGTAGCGTTAACCACAATACACCTACTTTTAAATCTGTTCAAACGTACCTTTGAGATTCAGTTGCCCACGACCCACTGACCAACTGGCCTGAATATGAGCACGCTCGGATGGATGAGGTCAAGATCAGGCGCGGGAAAGTTACTGCAAACACCCAAAGTTCCAAAGTTACGTTACGAGCCATACAAACCACAAATGAGGTCAATATTATGAGGACCACAAGTGAAGGACATGGTCGTAAAACGAGCAACTAGCTATCATAGACTCTGTGGATCCGTCTGGTGAAATACCGTACTGCCAGTCTACCCCATAGGCTAGGGATGTATGGGCGTTATAAAAGCTTATAGTGGTGGGCGGGTCAACCGTGACAGTAGTGCCATCCCCAATCGGACACCGAACTACTTTGAACCCATCGTGCATGCAAGCGACTAACAAATCCTCCTTTCGGGAAATCGAGGGGCACCACTTGACTCGCCAAGCTCCCCCACCCACGCCAACGTCCACTACTGGCGTAGACATTTTTCGGGAGTCGAAAATTCTGACCGTATTGTCGTAGCTTGAAGTGTATTTCAGAAGAGAGGCAAAATGTGCAACATACCCAGCCGTAACGCACCTCCCAA
The DNA here is from genome assembly GCA_019616945.1 of Ceratobasidium sp. 414. Taxonomy (NCBI): domain Eukaryota; kingdom Fungi; phylum Basidiomycota; class Agaricomycetes; order Cantharellales; family Ceratobasidiaceae; genus Ceratobasidium; species Ceratobasidium sp. 414. The sequence goes on from WSTK01000065.1 coordinate 60,352, forward strand.
CAGCCACTATATGCTCAACGCAAGGGTGTGTTTGAATACAAGTGACTCCCGCCTCGAAGCTGCAAGAATTAGTCGCAGATACTCGCATGGGTCAACACTATCCGCATACCGCTTGTTTACGAAAATTGGAGAATCACAAGAGGTACGAGTGTCCCACCCTTTTAGTTTGCAGTCGTCGCCTCCTGAAAGGGGTTTAGCGAGGGCTGTTGGCGCTGCTGGCAACTCACCCGAGTATGCAACATGAGGGGTCCAGTAATCCCAAGCTGCGACCCAAGGCTCAAAGTCGTGGGCATGCCAAGTCAAGTCAACTTCCATCCGACTCTCGTTAGGTTTCAGAGCCGATAAAGTTCCATCTGATTTAGAAACAACAAGCGAGTGACCGCTGCACCAAGCGATAAGTAATTGCGCCGGATTCGGGATGATAGCTCACCCCTGGGAAGACACCCGATCGTTCCAATCGATCGAAAGACAAAGCACATGGGGCTCCGCAACCTGGATAACTTGAGAAACAGATAGGTCTTGCTGCTCAAGCTAAAAATATCAAAAGTAGGACGCATACAGCCGTTTGCGTACCTCCTGTTGGTGCCACTCATAAATCCGGATGGTCCCGACTGATTCGGCGAGAGCGAGGATAGGTCTGGGAGAGGTATCGTTGTGAGACCTGCGGATCTTTGTCAGGAAATGCCTTAAGTTGAATAGGATGTTTACTTGCCACTTCAAGTCAAGGACCGCGGCTGTTTCAATCCGCTGAACTTCTTTCCTGTGATACTGTAAACACTCGTAGAGTGCTCCGAATATTCCGAAGAGGCTCCGCACAATTTTTGGGAATTTTCGTCAATTTCGTACACTAGGCACTGCCCGTTCCTCGTCTGCAGCTGCTCGGGACCAGGAGAATCGGCGCCTCCTTCATTGTTTTTGACGAGGTTGTACGTTCCGCAAACGAGAATATTACGGGATTCATTGCGAGGACAGAACTCGACTGAGTCAGCTGGTAGTTCCGTATCGACTACGTCTATGGTTCTTTTGCTGGGCTCGGAGCTCGACATGGCGAGGAGATAAAGTGTGGGAATTGTAGATATGATCACCACGTGACCTTACTGCACCCCTCAAAAGCATCCTCATCCCGACACCTTCACAACCACACTGCCAGATACTCAAACTGTCACTATGCCTTACACCAAAGACGACAAGAAAGTCACGTTGACCACGTCTTCGGTAATGTTCCATCGGGCATGTACATGGACGAGACTGACGTCAAAGATCGTAGGGATCAAGCCTCGAGATCTTGTTCTACGGAGCAACAGTGCTCTCTTGGAAGGCTGCTCCATCGGGTAGCTCAGAACCTGCAACTGAACGGCTTTTCGTCTCCAAGAAGGCGATCCTGGACGGAAGGTGAGCATATACAGCAAAACAAGCAACGTCCAGTCCCTTACGGTGTCGCAACTGGGCAGCAAACCGGTCAGCTCCCTGCTGATCACAAGACAAGTATACTTATTGCATTAACGCAGGTCCGAGGTGGCATCCCTATCGCATTCCCATTCTTTGGACCGCCGACCAAACCGGAGCATTCCAAGATGGGGCAGCACGGCTTCGCTCGCAGCACGGTTTGGAAGTGGGATTCTGTCGTAATGGACAACGAGACTGGTGTTTCTGTCAGGCTTGGTGCGCATTTATGCCTTAAAAAATTCTGATTTATTACTTATTAGTATATAGTTTTGGAACCCACGCCAGAGATCACGGCTGTATTCCCCAACCCTTTCCACTTGGCTTACGTTGTTACCCTCACGGCTCACCAGCTCTCTACTGATCTGCACATTAAGAACACGGGGAACGAGCCTCTCACTTATCAGGCTCTACTTCACAGCTACTTCGAGGCCGACGCTGCCACTTGTGCAGTTGAGCCACTGAAAGGTTTGACATACATAGATAAAACCAAGGGCGGTGTTGAGACAGTCGAGACAAGGGTGAGCCAGCCAGTTACAATTGCTTAATTAGTTGACACATTCGTATAAACAATAGGATAAAGTAGAGGTCAAAGAATTCACCGATGCTGTGTATAAGAACGCAGGTGGCAAGTACGTAGGAAAATGGAACGGTGGAGGCATTGAGGTGAAGGCCATTGGGTTCAAGGGTGAGTAATATCAAGGGGAGATCTAGAAAAAGCCATCACCATGCTTACCCCACCGATACTAAGATGTCGTTGTTTGGAACCCTCAATCCGAGGCGGGCAGCAAAATCGGCGATTTGCACGAAGGCGCATGGTAGGTCTACACCGCCCCTGATAGAACGAATATTAAACGTCTACCAACAGGAATAACTACGTATGCATTGAGGTGAGCCCAAAGCTATATATATAAGTAGTAGATGTATATTGAAATATGCTGTTGAAAGCCTGGAACTGCTTCATACTGGGAAACCCTTTCCCCAGGTGCAAGCTGGGTCGGTGGCCAAACATTGAGCGCTCTCTAATCATCCAAGGGCGCAAGCCTCCTGTATGTATTTGAAATGGAACAATGTAAATCAAATTCAAACTCTTGCTTGGACCTGCGACCACAACATTCTATGTGAGGCGGCTTCGGGCTCGCTCCTTCACGCACGTCCGCCACAATCATGGGCGGGGGAGTGCGCGGCTCGCTCCGCTAGCCACAATGCTCAGCCTCAGCGGCGGTCCAAGTCTTGCTGCATCGTTGGCTACAAGCCTTGGAAGTCATCATGACGGGGATCTATAAATGCTGGGCGGGAGGCGGCATCAATTCAGCATCTTATCGACTCGCTCTTATTCTACATGTCCTATCTTCCTATTAGAGCCCACACTCGAAGAATGCCAGCTGCTCCTCAACCACCAGGCGAAGCTTCTGTTTGGCAAGCCAACGTTCAGCCCGACTTCAACCACCCACAGGTTCAGCAGAGGCTTGAGAACCATCTAGACAGCAGTCGGCCTTGGGTTAACAACTCGGAAGTACTCGAACATCTAGTACCAGCGTCAGAGAGAGAGGGCATCAATGAGGATGGGATCTCCCGCAAGCTTGCTTGGCTCGCCAAGAATGGGTTTACCGTGGTATGTATTTCTATGTGTGGAAATAGAAATCAATACTAAGTACCAACTGTCTTCCAGTATCCATACGAAGAACTCGTCGCGGCTCAACCCCCCTACCCCCCTCCCAAGCTCTCCCGCAAAGACCTTCGAAAACTCGCCGAAGAACGGAAACGCATCGAGTACGCAAAGCTCGAACAAGTAATCAATCATCTCTCTCGTAAATCCCCCGAGGCCCGCAAAAAAGCCAAGGAACTCGGACCAGCGATGGTCATGGCACCCCGAGGCGAACACATGCGGGCCCATCAACCAGTCCCTCCCTCTCTCCGGGATGACTATCCCGCACTGCCCCAAGACTCGCTACATGCACAAGCTGTCGCTCGCCATCGCGAGTCCACCGTGTCGCTTGATGCCTCGACTTGGCTCGACCAGCAGCAACAGCAGTACGACCCGGCGTTTCTCCCAGAGGCAGCGTTCCCCCCTGTTCCTGATGTTTACGGTGCTAGTGGATCTAGCTCTACGTTTGCGTCAGAGGGGCCATATACACACGCATATGCCCAACCAGGATACCCGCAGTCTTATTGGGGCCCGAATCCGCAGGGCGGCCACGCATCCAACGGGTATCCTGCGACGCACGGCCAAGTGTCGCCGTACCCAGGAATGGATGGTTATTCACAGTACGCTGGGGATATGCCAGTATCTCCCGCGTCTCAAAGGAACGATGGTGCCTACCCAGGTCACCACTCTCAACGACACTGGTAGATCGAGGGACCGAGTAAACTACAAGGGATCGAATCGCTGGCTTGGCTATACTAATACGGAACTGTGCTATTGGTCTTGTGGATACGCTGAAATATATGTGCTCGTTTGTTCTTGATCAATTCGCGAAAGTAAAATCCCACGGGAGGGTATTATACCGGGAAATACATACTTGATACAGGGAGCGTTCGTGGCGGACGCCATTGATGACCAAAATGAAGAAGGAAACCATGCATAAAACGAGTGTGGGGCGAACAACGTGTGAACGCGGTGGTAAAGAAAACGAACGGGAAGAAAATGAGATAAGTATATGACTAACGCGGGCTCAACGCAGAGTTCTGCCGACCCGGACTCGGTTTGGGTGAATTTGTGCGAGCCAGACTCCAAAAGTCAGAGTGAGAGTCAAAGCTGACCAGATCGGGTATTAAGGATTCGGTGAACCCCGCTAGACGAACTAGCTCTAAAAATTGAGCCCGCGAGTCAGGGAATACAAACGTTGTTAGGATATGTTGGAACTAGCATCAAGTCAGTATGCCGTCCAGCTGCGCCACACGAGAGCGACTTACGTTTGCACGGAGGACCGGTAGCAAGACATCACGAGTAGGAGGAGCGGCCCTGGGTCCTGCAGTTCCGGGCGTGATATCCTTTGAGATGGGCGAAACAGGATCAAGTGCATGCCTGGTATCCCACTCGTCAGGTCGCATCTTGCTCCCGGGCATGCCGATACCCAATCTCTCAGCAGCATGGGCCAACAAGGCACGCTCTTCTAGTCCTAGCCACCGTTCCCAAGCCTCCAGACGTCGCCCATCGCTCCTAAATTCGCGTAGTGCGTTGCGAACTCGCGTCCAGTCGTCTGTGTCTCCTCGCCAGATCCGGGTATCTCCATTGTCGTCCGTCTCGCCCACCGACAGTGGTGATGACGGGTCAGGAATTCCGGACGAGGATGGAGTAGTGGGCGTATTCCCCGAGCTGGGGAACGTGGACAGAGTACTCATGTTTGCAGGTCGCATCATGAGGCGCACCCAGCGTCGCCTCCTTACCCACCCGCCAGCGTTGAATGACCCGATGGACGCACTCCAGCCCTTTGATCGGAAATACCAGTTGTATTCGTAGCCATCTTGTTGTACCTAAAACCCCACATGTAAGTATCGGCCGAGTTGCGGTAATAGAAATCGGAGATACCTCGCCGTCTCCGCGCATATCGACCATCCAGAACTTGCTACACACCATGGGGAACGAGTGAATACAATATGCAATAGTGACGTGAGTTACGTACCTGACCCATCGCCAATTGGGATCAGGTAGCTGATAGTCGGCTAGCGCTGCTGGTGCGCGCAAGGTTTCTCGCTGGCGTGCCCCTCCCTTGCCATGTCCCGAGGGCTGGTTTGGGATAGTGAATGGCGGTGGGCTATTCATAGAACGTTTATAAATAGCCTGTAACAGCCATAGTACAGCAGCGACCTACTCGGATGGCAGCAACGAGAGCTTGGAATAGTACGGTATCGAAAAAATCGTGATGCTGCCCAAGGAAACAATGATCAGCTTGCCAACAGCAGCCAAACGACCTACTCACCCTCGTTGATTCTCATACAAGATCGCCCACTCGTAAATATCTTTCGACTCGTCATCCTGAGAGTGTCTCCTATCTGCAACGTGAACATCCGACGCCGCCGTACCACTCTCGACTCTCATCACACATTCCGGATCAGGCTCAGGCTCAGGCTCAGGTTCCGCGCCGACGTCCAGGTCCATGCCCTTGCGTCGTTTTGCCTTGGTCTGCGCCTGCGAGACATCGCTCGTTCGGGAGACCGCGCTGCTGACTGAGAGCCTGTGCCGGAGATTGATCTTGCGTTTCTTTGCAGCGAGGTGCTGCTGTGCTTCGGGGACAGGTTCAAAAGACGCGCTAGGGAGGGCGGGGAGAGGTGATAAAGTTGACTGGGTTGTTCCTCGACGCGACATGCGGGAGTGGGTATACTGCAGTCGAAGAGAGGGCGTGTGGGGGTAAGGAGCAAAGGAGAATAGGAGCGTCACCCACGTGACGTCAGACGAGCTGAGGTAATGGTGGCACCGCGAATCATTTAATCAATCTTTCGCCTTGACCAGAATGAGCTTCCTACGGCTGGGGTCGCTAGTCGGAACGCAGCGAGCGGTGCTCGGCGTTTCGAGACGCACGTTTGTGTCGTTGCCGACGACGTGTCCGGCGTGCTCGAAACCACTACCCACCCGGCTCCCCATATGCCCGGCTTGCTCGCACATCTCCAAGCTACCTGTGGATACGCCTTACCAGGCCCTGTTCAATCTCCCTGAAAATACTTTTCAGATGGACGTCAAGGACCTTCGCAACAGGTTCCTTCAAACGCAGCGCCTCATGCATCCTGATGCTTGGTCTTCCAAACCCGAGGTACGTTTCTCGTGTGCTGTAGTGGTCGCTGACTGAGCGAATGTGATCGTAGTAGAAAGAAAAGGCAACTGCCGCCGAGTACTCTTCCCTATTGAACAAAGCGTATGAGACCCTCAAGACCCCGCTCAAAAGAGCCGAATACTTGCTCTCCTTGCATGGCGTCGAATTGAGCGAGACGGACGGGTTGGCCGAAGACGATCACGGATTAATACATGAAGTGATGGATCTTAGGGAGGAAATTGAATCTGCTGAAAACGCTGAAGATGTAAATGCAGTGCTGGCGCGCAATAGATGTACGTCGGTCGCCTCTATCGTGATTTATGCTGATAACCTGGGGTGTAGTGGAAAAGGACGAGGCTCTAAACAAATTTGAGAAAGCATTCAGTGAGGGAGACCTCGTAACCGCAAAGAAAGCTTGTATCTACCTGAAATACTGGACAGGAGTAGAAGAGAGCGCACAGGAAAAGTTGCGCGAGATGTAACATAGCATCAAGCAGGCAGCGCATGCACCACCTTAATTTCATGCACGCGACTCCTAATTACTGCTTGAAGCACACGGGGAAATGATTATGCAAAAGAGTGATTTCGTTGCGAGACGATGTAATGTACTTGCTACCAGGCAAACACGACATAGCGAGTAGTGGTAATGTGATTGATAGCCGACATGGAAATAACAGAAATCTAAACCCGTGAACGAGCATGCACCAAACCTAAGAAGCCATTGTCCGCTCAACCAAAAACAGATGAAAAAAATAAACTTTTAGATAGCGGGCAGGCCTATGCAGCGATCTTGTTCTTCTTGTGGTGCGTCGTCATCTCGTTAACCGAGCGCCAGTTACGGACGAGCGTTGCGCGCACGTTCTCCATTCCATTGACCTCATCGTGATACTCCGATGGCTCACTAGACAACAACTCGGACGCAGTGCGGCGGTCCGCAGGCGCGAACGGCTGGTTGAATTCCGAGAAGATGTAGGTCGATGGCGGGGAAGCGTCGTGGGCCATGATCTCGGCGAGCTCGCGGCCAATGGAGAGGCAGTAGCCGTCGATGTCGAGGTCGTTGTCATCGTAGTTGAAGGGGTTCTCAATCTCGGCACCGATTTCGAGGAAACCGAGGAAGAGGAACGCGGCGAAGAGGGTCGCGGGGATGGTGACCCACCTCAAGGCGGTGTAGATTTGGAACTGTGGGCAGAGGGAATATTGGCATATGAATTTGTGAAATTTTCATGGAGCTTACCGGAAGGAAGAAGAGGTAGAGCCAGATCGCCATGCGCAAGTGGGCCTGGTAAGCGAACGGAACTAGTGCCGAGGTCAGCGAATACCCATCAGAACGTCCCACTGAGAGACTTACTGGGGGTGGTCGCAATGCGGCGAAGCTGGACAGAGGCATCCTGCAACGAGTGGAGGTTGTTGTTAAACGCAGTGGCGGCAGCCGCTTGCAACAAGCCGCTGGTCAACAAGAAGTTGTAGTACGACGAGAGATGCAGGCTGAAGAAAAGATGATATCAGTGACGACTTAAAAAAAAAACTAAAGCAGTGTACATACGCAATCTCAAGGGGTACAATTGACTCGACGAGAGGGCGATGAACCTTCTTTCCGGTCCAGGCGCTACGTTCGGCATCGTCCTCTTCCTCGTCCTTCTGGAACATTCTCTTCACAAGCTTATAAATAGCCTTGAAGGGCATAAAGATCGGGAAGTAGTCGAAAAAGCCGCTCGTGGGAGGGTTACGGGCAGGAGCGAGATGGACATGGTCGGGGGTGACGTCGGGGAGAGCCTGCTCGGGGTCAAAGGTCTTCCCCTTCTTACGCTTAAACCCGCCATCATCAGAGGCGGGGTTGCGAGGGATATGGTGACCGCCAGCGTTGGAGTCGTCTGCCCATAGAGGGAGCTTCTCTTGGCTGTCCATGGGGGCATCCTTGATGGCATATTGGGGCAGGAACGCAATCAAGGGGTAGAGGTCCTGGTAGTAGATACCGGGCTCGCCACGCAGGTAGTGCTAAAACGACTGATGAGCGGGCGGCAAGCAACGAAGAGGATATAAATATACCTTGACGGAAACAGAGAAAGCCTGGATCAGATGAATCATCGACTTTTTCTCGATGACGACCTTGAGCTTAGCATCCTTCGGCAGAGGGGTGGGCGATTTTGCCGAGCGGTCGGTTGGAACGTGGATCCAAATGAGGTTCGCCAAGTTGCGGCTCTGGATCTTTTGTCAACCCAAAGTGCAAACAATAGTTGCTTGTGAAACTCACGCTGAGCGAGATGACGGACCAGAGCTTGCGACCTGGAGACACCCATGAGTCCACGTCGCCAAGAAATGTTGAACAGGCTCACCCTCCCAGTAGCGGTCATAGGCCGAGGTAGTACGGAAACTAATGACCAAACCGAGGACCGTACCCAGTACGGTGAGCAGTTGGGGGTTGAAGGCCTATACAAAATTTAGCCAGCAGTTCCACCAGGGCAATGAGAGCGAGTCCTACCAGGTTCGTCGATGTGTACTTGCAAACACAGCAGACCACTGAGGTCACACGAGCGAAATTAGGACATTTTGCTGGGTGGCGAAACGAGTGGGAAACTTACTGGTGGCGATGCCGGTGAAGAACAGCAGCTCTGGCCAGATATCATTGAGAACCTGTTGGTCGACAACCAATCAGCTGGCGTGTCGCAGAAAAGAGAACGGACGCACTGTGCCTCGGAACTTGCGGAACGAAAGGCCTCCGCTGACGAGCGGGTTGTGGGCGGGCATGAGAGACTGCGGCTCTTGGCGGTGGGAAAGCGAGTGAGGGGTGTCTAGTGCGCGCGGCGCAATTTAAGCAGAAACGAGTGGTGGTGGTAGGGGATGGCAACGAGCAGCTGTTTGGCGCTAAAGTAGCTTCTGATTACCGATCAAAGAATCGCCGAGTTCACTCAGCCGCAGGTCATGTGGCTGGCCATCAGTCTCGGCCTGATCGTCCCACCCATTCAGTCCGCTCCTGGCAACCATACTTGTGATGGACACGCTCAAGGTCAGGATCACCAACATCGACTGGTCCCTTGTGCGCGCCGGCTCCCTCGACAACACGCGCTTCCCCCGCTGTCCAGTCGTGCGCGTGTTCGGCGTCACTTCGACCGGTGCCAAAGCATGTATCCACATCCACCAGGTCCACCCCTACTTTTACGTCCCGTACCATGGCTCGATGGCGCCTGAAGACGGTGAGCGGGGTGGCGCCCGGGAACACCAGAAGCTCGGGCACCGCTGATCGTATCTAATTCAGTCGGGCGCTACATCCGCTCCCTCACGCAAACCCTCAACAGAGCCATCTCAATCTCGCTCAAACGCAACCCACTCGAATCAAAGTTTGTCCGCGCTGTCATTCTTGTCAAAGGTGTCAATTTTTACGGATTTCATTGCTCCTATGCACCCTTTCTCAAAGTTATCATGGCCGATCCGGGTATGGTGCAGCGGGCGGCGACTGTTTTGAGGTCCGGGGCGGTCATGCGGCAAAAGATCCAGACATTTGAAACGCATATTAGCTTCATACTCCAGTTCATGTGCGACTTTGGTCTCTATGGCTGCGGCTGGCTCGAGTTTGCTCGGTACTATGTGCGTGAAGGAGACGCCGCAACAGGCGCAACGAGTACGCACCCCTCATCTGTGCCTAATTCAGTTCTCACGACTTCGACAGCTCTACCAGGTCAATTTACCAAATCACCCCACACCAAGGTTTCGCGCATGTCACTGGAAATTGACATAATATCTCATCAAATCCTGAACCGCAACAAGCTATTCCAACGGCACATGCACCACTCCCTCGCAATCCCCGCCCCTGCCCAGCCCTCAGACCCCCTGGTCCAAAGCGTTCGGGAACTCTGGGACATCGAGCGCGCCCGCAGGTCAGCCATCGGCCTAAACCCGACCCCCGAGCTTCCCATCGATGCAAACGCAAGTCAACGCGGTGCAGGCGGGCAGTGGGAACAGGAACCCTTGTTTTGGGAACAGCTTCGGGCGAGAATCACAAACGCAAAGGCCGGGGCCAATTACGAAAAGATCAAGGCCGAACTTAATTCAACACAGGGGTGGGAAAAGTGGGTCATGTCCGCTTTTGAGAGCATTGAGGCGCTCTGGGAGGAGAATTGGAAAACGTGGGTTCCCCAGTTGTCGGGTGTTGTGCGCGAGGCGGATGGGGGAAAACCGGCGACGCAGGCCTCGAGAGAGGTTAACCCGTTTGGTACGACTCAGGTGGACCAAGATATCGGTGATGCGGGGTCGCATGCAACCGGAGACAAGGGGGATTCCAAGTTGGACGAGGTTGATGAGGATTTGGCTACTGGCCAGGCTTTTCAAAAGCTGGTGGCGGCTGCTGAGGAGGCCGAGTTTTACGAAGGCGATGAGCTATGGGACGAGTTGCTGTATGACGACGTGTTGAAGGATATGGCAACGCAAGAGGCGGGAAGGGAAGTCAGCGTTCCTGCCACCCCAACGTGAGTACGAGTTCGATCCGGCTCGCGACTAGTTCTCACTTTGTCTGTAGCAAGCGGCGTGGAACCAGGACACCAATGTCGTCTCCACGCCGAAGCAATCCCTTTAGCACCCCCGAAAGTACTAGAAGCAGAAGGTGGGCGCATTCGCAGTTCAGCTGATTACAGGCCAAGTCAATCCTTCGTCTCGCCTAGCAATACACCCACGCGAAAAGTGGTTATAAAGTACGTCAAACCCGCGTGGTTTAATTCTGCTGATTCGAGACATTGACAGAGACCCGCCGTCCAAATTTGACCGTATCATCGAAGACTTTGACCAGAAGCCCATTAAAATGCCCAAACTCACAACACCTCAACCCGTCTCTCCCATCATCTTCAATCCAACGCCAGGGGCTCGTGCGAGACAAAAAGTTGACACCAAAACTCCCATATTCGAAGAAGACAACCCGTTCCTGGATACCGCGACTACCCGTGCCATCAAAACAGAACAAGCCCAACATTCAGATGAAACTGAACTCCTTCGTGCCCCAAAGCGCCAAAAAATGACCCAGGACTATCAGCCAACTCAGCCAACTCGGGCACCTCCGGTTGAAAAAGTTACTCGTTGGGCCGACCTTGAAGAACAGCTGATTCTGCCCACCCTGCCTGAACCTCGTTCTGAACATCCCCCGGCTCGTGCTTCGGCGTACGAGTATAACCGGCTGCCACCTACTAGACGCGAGCTGTTGGATTCACTGGCATCATATGGGCTTCCATCCAAGGTGTATCGTGCACCGTTTTATTCAAAGGAAGAAGATGTGCCAGAACAGCCAATGCGTTACGCTGGACGGGTGTTTCATATAAAGGGTGGGGCGGGCGTGGGGTCTTTGGAGGAATGGAAGTCGGATGATCGTGGGGAGAGCCACCGTCTGGCACTCGACTCGGAGGGCGTGAATGGGTGGGAGTATGCAGGTGCTCCACCTGGTGTGGCGGCAGTGAAACGATGGCTAGACAATGCGCCGAGCCAGGATGGTCTGAAGAGGGGGCCGAATCCGAAGAGGTCCCAGGTATGGATGGATGTATGCGCTGGTTTAGTTGGAGTTTTGACCAGGTTGGATCCCAGCTTGAAGGCCCGACGCAAAATACACATGGGTTTAAGATAACTCAGAAGAAAACCGAGGGAAGTGGAGGTCGGGAGAAGCAGATGGTTTCAGCTCTGTCGGTTGAAATATTTGGTACGTTTTTCGGCCTCTCTTTTGTGCTCTCAGGGTGTTTAAACAATCTGTAGCGTGCACCCGTGGAGAGCTGCTCCAGAACCCATCTGAGGATGAGATTTCCTGTCTTTTTTACTGCTTTTCAGACTCTGGAGGAGACTCTGAAGACAGAGCTGACTACCAATCGGGATGTGTTGTTGTCTCTCCGGTAGCCGACCCTCGTTGGATACCTGGGTACAGGATCGAAACAGTCGAGACCGAGTTAGACCTACTAAACTCGCTAATCGACATGGTACGAGATTGGGACCCGGATATCTTGGCCGGATGGCAGGTCCAGACAGCATCCTGGGGTTACATCGAGGCGCGAGGCCGCTCCTATGGTATGTGATCCCTCGTGGTATGCAGTTAACCGAGCCGAATATGAGCTTGCTGCCAGGCCTCGACATATCCGAGGAGATCGCGCGCGTATCTGCGAACCATGGTAGAAAAGCTGGTTCGGAGCGTTGGGACGAGACGCATGGGGCGAGCTTCCATGTCGTTGGCCGCCATGTTTTAAACGTGTGGCGGGTCATGCGGTCGGAGCAGGCTTTGCAGCAGTATACTTATGAGAACGTTGTATTTCATGTCATGCATAAGCGGTGAGTGGGTTACGCTTGTGGTTTATGTATTATCTTGATGATGTGGTTTGGGGTAGGGTACCGAGGTATAGCGATAAAACATTGACAGAGTGGTTCCGTTCGGGCAGCTCGTCGAGGGTTGTTCGGCTGCTGAAGTATTGGGCTGATCGAGCTGCTACAGTTCTTGATGTGCTGGATCAGACCGAAGTGATTCTTCGCACGGCGTGAGTGTTGTTTCATTTAGGGCTCGCCATTACCCATAGTTCGTCCAGGGAGTCTGCGAGGATCATCGGTGTCGACTTTATGTCCGTCCTCACTCGAGGATCCCAATTTAAAGTCGAGTCTATCATGTTCAAGATCGCCAAGCAGGAAAACTTTATTCTGATTTCGCCCTCAAAGGAACAGGTAATGCATCTCTTAGCAACACGCGTTTGTCGGCACTCATCGTTCCGACTCGCTAGGTCGGCTCCCAAAATGCGTGTGAATGTATCCCACTCGTGCTGGAGCCAGAGTCCGCGTTCTACATGCCCCTGGTCGTGCTGGACTTTCAGTCACTCTATCCCTCGATCATGATCGCATACAACTACTGTTATTCGACTTTTCTCGGTCGGGCCGCGTTATTCCAAGGTCGGAATAAGTTTGGGGTGACCGAACTTGATCTCCCACCTGGTTTATTGGAGACCATCGGAGAGGAGAACATACACAGTAGGTCTGGGGTGACTTTTCCAGGGCAAATGCTAATTCTCATGATGGGTAGTTGCTGCCAACGGCATGGCGTACGCGAAGCGGAATGTCCGTGAGGGGCTGCTCGGGCGCATGTTGACTGAGCTACTTGACACTCGTATTATGGTCAAGCAGGTGTGCCCCTGTGGGTCTTTCAGTTTGGCTACCAACTTACACATACCTAGGCAATGAAGAGCGCTAAAGGGGACAGGGTGAGCCCAAATGCTTAGCGGATGACCCACAACCTCATGACAAAAATAGGGGTTACACAAAATCTTGAATGCTCGACAACTTAGTTTAAAGGTGCGTTTATCGGTGATATTCCTTGATCTTTGGGTCTTATGGTCGGACAGTTCATCTGCAATGTCACTTATGGGTACACGAGTGCCAACTTTAGTGGCCGGATGCCAGCGGCCGAAATCGCAGATAGCATCGTCCAAAGTGGGCGAGAAACTTTAGAAAAGGTGGGCTAGCGCATGCACATTGAATTTCGTGACCTGACCGAGTGTTATAGGCCATTGCGACTATCGAACAAACGCCAAAATGGGGTGCCCGCGTAGTTTATGGCGATACAGATTCGTTGTTTGTCTATCTCCCAGGCAGAACTAAAGAGCAGGCGTTTAGGATTGGCAATGAGATAGCGGGTCAGTGGGATAGTTTATCGAGCATAATATGTGGTACTGATTGAGACGCTTAGACGTTATAACTGCCGCTAATCCGCCCCCAATAAAGCTCAAATTCGAGAAGGTAGGGTTGCTCTTACTGTCTGTACTTGGTTGACCCACTCTTGGTTTAGGTCTACTATCCATGTGTGTTGATGGCCAAGAAAAGATACGTCGGGTTTAAATACGAGCACCCGGATGAATCCGAGCCGGTTTTTGATGCCAAAGGAATCGAGACCGTCAGACGAGACGGGGTACCAGCCGGCCAGAAAATGGTAGAAAAATGTTTAAAGTAAGCTCCAAAAGCGCGTACAGTTCGCTAAGGTATCAAACGATGTTTCTATAGGATCTTATTTCGCACCCAGGACTTTAGCGAAGTAAAGGATTACTGTGTGTCATCCTGGACGAAAATATTGAAGGGTCAGGTCTCCATTCAAGATTTTATATTTGCGAAAGAAGTCAGGTTGGGTGGTTATAGGTGTGTAGCCCAATGTAGTTTCGGCCCGGTTACTGAGTCGTGCTTAGCGACAAGGTGCCTCCGCCGCCAGGAGCTACAGTTGCAGCCAAGAAGCTGGCGTTGGATCCAATGGCTGACCCCCAATATGGTGACCGAATCCCGTATGTGATTATACGGGGAGAGCCTGGGTTGAGGCTCGTGGATCGAGCAGTTCCACCTGAAGAGCTGCTGAAAGACAGGTATGTTGTCTCTACATTAAGAGAGCCTGACGACTAAACCTACTTTAGGCACAAAAAGATTGACGACATATACTATATCACTCACTCACTCATTCCTCCGCTGGAACGCATATTCAATCTGGTCGGTGCAAACGTTCGGCAGTGGTTCGAGGATATGCCCAAACCTGTCCGGTCCGACGCAAGCAGGTTCAACAGCGTCGCAGCGGATACGGATAACGACGGCGAAGATGATTTGGAGGATAAGCAAAATATTGATGAGCATTTCAAGAGCATGCAGTGCATGGTATGTCGCCAACCTAGTGGGGATGGTAAGTGGGTCTACTTGCCGTTGAAACTACCTTGATCATCCGTGGGTGTGCAGATATATGCGAAGACTGCTTCGAAGACCGTCAATTCTCGGCGAAGCTGCTACTGGACAAAGTCCGCATGGTGGAGAGAAGAGCTAGGAACGCGCAGATGCTCTGCGCGACTTGTACCTCGTCGCCGGTCGCCGAGCCTGTGCTGTGCGAATCGCTGGACTGTCCGTGGATGTATGCTCGTGTGAAAAGCGCTCAGAACCTAGAGGCAATAAAGGGCATCCAGGAGCTCGTTGCTCGGCTCCCTGAACTCTCGATGGAGGACATGAATATTAGCGACATTGACCATACTATTATCGATTTGACATAACCTTTTGATGTTATTCGTTTGTATTTTTTGCGCTTTCGCATGTAAACTATCTACTCGCCAATCAATTTTAAGACTATTGAACAAGGCGATTCCCGCACTATCACGTGGTTTCCCCTTTATGGGGGCGTTTCGCGGTGCGCCTCAACCCCGTCCGCTGTAAAAGACAGTTTACATAACGACACGTTAAATACGCCAGGACGACGCCATGTCATCGTTTTTCGGACTGTAAGCACTGCAGTATTATCATCCATGTATCTAAATACAAGTCTTTTCCAGTGCCAAAACGCGTACATTTAAACCTCGTAAAGACGTCCCTGAAGGAACTAAGCAATACCAGCTGAGGAAGTATGCTGAGGCGACGTTGGTATGTGCTCGATTTTCTAGGATCCTTTAACAATTCCCACATTCTGGGAGTAGGGCTCTGGAAACCTCCGCTTGGCTGTTGTGCTACCGGATGGCGAGGATCTGAATGAGTGGCTAGCAGTCCATAGTGAGTTCAACCCTGGCGGCTAGAGTACAGCTCTTACTTACAATATCGTAGCTGTGGATTTTTTCAACCATCTCAATATGCTTTACGGGACAGTGACCGAGTTTTGCACACCACAGCAAGTAAGCTGGCCTCGATCAGTTCTAATCTGGCATTGGTCTCAAGCAAGCGCACCCAGTGTCCTATCATGTCTGCGGGTCCGAGGTACGAGTATCTATGGGAGGATGGTGTGACATACAAACGCCCGACCAAGTTGAGCGCGCCTGACTATGTGGATGCCCTGATGAACTGGGTTCAAGGGCTGTTGGACGACGAGAAGGTTTTCCCCAACAAAATAGGCAAGGCATTTCAGGCATACCACGGGCTCTGCGCTGAAAGCGTCAACCTTTAGGCATTCCGTTCCCTCGAAACTTTCAGTCTACTGTCAAGACTATCGTACGGAGGTTATTCCGCGTATACGCTCATCTGTACAGCCACCACTTCGAGCAGATAGCCGCACTTGGTATTGAAGGTATATACCTCCCCTGTTTCCTTTACAGGGCTCAATCTAATGGCCGTGTAGCTCATTTGAACACTAGCTACCGACACTTCTTCTTGTTTATCAACGAGGTCCGTGGTTTTTGGTAGTCGGGCCTTCCGCTGCTTACTACCTCTCTTACAGTTTGATCTCGTGGATAAAAAGGAGCTGGTCCCCTTGGACGAACTTAACGAGGCCATTTTGGCCGAGGACAAGGGGCGATAGGCTGTCATGACATATTAATACTCTGCTGTTCTGTTTAATTTGACCCAGCGATCGAAAAGAATCATAATAATCCTATAACCGATGCAAAGCATGGATCATGGCGATGGCCAAAAAAGCGAATGAGTGTCTGTCTAGACCCGGCTAGTTGTTCTATGGTTATACGAAGTCAATGCCTAAAAGGTTGTAGACCGTCAGAATCGAAGAGTCGCCGACCAGCGATCGCTTGAATGTACTTACAGCTTTGGTCAATTCATAGAACCGCCTCTGCCCAGCAAACAGTATAGCTGCAGTCAACACGCTTTGCGCTAGCTTGCTTCCAACGCCCCGGTATAGTCCTGCAATCCCCTCTCGCTGTACGATTTTGGTCAAACCGTCCCAGGCCGACTTGTACTCTCGCGTGTGAGCATGACCAGATTGCATGCGTGACTTGACCACGATGTAAGGGTAGGTCAAAGTGGTTGCGACTGGTCGAGGTATTACGTTAGAATTAAACCATGCAGGAGGGGGGTTATGGACCCACCGAGCTTAGACAAAGCACCAAGCAAGAAGTAATCGAGACTGGAAAGTGTCGCGCGGCCTTTTGTGCGGCTTTGGCGACGGGCTACCAGTGCATTTTTGAGCTGCTCAAACACAGTGTACTGTAAAATGGGGTTAACGACCAGAATCAACGCCGGTCCAATTCCGCGCCAAAAGGCGGCCGGGCCGTCTGTGCGAAGGATGTAACGTATTGTCGCTAGAAAACCAAGCTTCTTTCTTGGACCTTGCGGCTCGGGAGCTTGAGAAGGAGCTGTTGTAGAAGGCAGAGTGCGCACTGCTTGGGTAGTTTGGATGACCCAGAGGGGGTTGGATGCGATCGAGGTCGCTGAACCAGCGAGGAGTCCAGCTAGCATAGACTCCAGGGTGGAGAGCGCGTTGCCTTTTCTTGGAGTCGACGACAGTATTGCCGCGCGCGATTTCTCATAGAAGAAGTAGTATACTCTATAGTATACAGTCAATAAGTAGTTAGAGTACGACTTGGGGCTTGGACGCACCCATTGGTTACTGCAATCCCAATGAGGGAGGAGTTCAAGCCGCTGTATAATCCACGGAGGCCCTCGGACTGAATAACGTCTACAATAGCTTGATAAGTTGACTATCATAAATGGTGTTAATGAGAAGTTAATGCATGAAGTTTTATTCGAACGCTACCTTGTCTTCTTTTTTGACTTCAACCGCCGCTCGGGTCGACAGAAAAATGAGCGGACTGGGAAGAGCCGAGTATGAGTTAAGTCAGTCAGCTATCCTACTGACTGGGTGTGCTCACTACGTGAGTGTCATGGCTACGACACCACCTGCGGCACCCGCTGCAGCGTGAATGAGTTGGTCATTACTCGACATGTTAAGCGACTAATGATTTAATTGGAACGTAAGAGGTGACTTGGTTGTCTAGATCAAATGTTGACGCAATTTGGTTGCCTGCAGGTTCTGTGAGAGTAGCTAGGTAGTCGTGGTCGTGGTCGTGGTTGCAGCAAGCAACTTCGGCACGCAAGCATACCCGAACCGCACCGAGGAAACATGGGTATAGCGGACACATGTGAATTACTCAACAGGGCGTCTCGATAAGATAAGATGCAGGGACGTTGAATCCTGCTGGTTCTAAATTAGGCTACTAGTAGCAACCACATCAGTTAGACAAGTGCCTCATCCATCCTCTAATGTCGCTTCTGAGTGACCCAGAGTAAGTGCCATGGACCTATATAGCAACCTACTAACGACCATATAGTTATATCACACATGCACTTCGTCTAACTTACCTTCGCCATGTTGAGGATCCATACGGAAATCGCATTATCTCGTTTGACCCTCGGTATAGTGCGAATCCATATATTCGCGCCGCTGGACTCGCAGACCCCGAAATATGGCCCCAGCTAACCCAGCCGGAGAGCCCTAAGCCCGTGGAGTCAGTCCTTGCCCCACCTGGGTCTTCAACCCAAAACGACACGTTCGTGAATGGCCGCCTCCGCGAGAACGATGATGCTGTTGCCCCAGAGGCTGGAATATACCCAGGTGCGAACCTCAAGTATAGTGACACCATTATGGGCCCATCTCGAACTGGTCTTGCGGGGATGCGAGTCTCGGGTCGTCGACTGTCTGCGAATCGTGGAACGCTTGCACGCTCAATGACTGCACTCTCAGAGCAACAGCCCCCTCGCTTCCGCTCCGACTCGGCCCCGACTCCGGCGCCAGGTAGCACTAACCCATTAAGCCCGCATGCTTTAGCGGATCCTGCACCAGTGGTTGCTGCCTCGGACGTTGATGAGGAACGTGCGAATCGACGTAGTTCAGGTGGCCCAACATACCGCGGCGCCATATCTCCGCCTAACGATCCAGCAGCGAGCACTGGTAGTACCCCAACAGCTACTGTCCCGAGCCGTTTGGGCTCGGACACACTTGCCTCCACACAGGTTCAAACGCCGTCACCTGCTCCGGTTGTCACCCTGCCTATATTCGCGCGTGCTGCCGAGATGGAGGAGCGAAGACGGCTGCGCATGCGAGCGCGGTTTGCGCCACAATTCCCCCCTGTTCCCATCAATCTAGCAACTGTGGAGCCCGCTCCGGTTTCTCAGTCTTCCAGGACCGGCGCTAGTGCACCTCGCCGAGCGGCAGATACAGTATCCCTCTCAGGTACCATTGATTCGCGTACATCTCGAGAAGAGGATGCGTCCGGCACTATCGACGGTGAAGGGGATGGGACTGCTGTCCTTGAAGACTCGGATGAGGATGATACGGATGAGGATGCTGATGCTGATGCGGACGCGGACGCGGACGAAATGGACGCTGAAATGGCCGAAAGTGGAGATCAAGATGACTTGTCCGTGTTGTTCAACCCGTGAGTGTGTTTTTATTCTTGTTCGTTCCCATCTAATCGATATTTACTGCAGCACATTCACAACAAATACCGTTAACCCATCAACTAGCTCCGACGAGAATTCCTTCTTGTCTGGGAACTCAACCAATTCTCTTTCACAATCTCATTCACAATCTTTTGCTCTCCCACTTCCTCGCCCTCGCAGTCGTCTTAGCCCCGTAACAGAGGTCGCTGCTTCCGAGAACCCTTCTCTACCCGTTCGACAGACCCCTCTGAACACACGTATACCGATGCCACGACCCACCTCCATCCACTCTCCACCAGCGCCCCTCACCCCCCGGGCTTCCGTTGTCACCCGCTCTCGTGCGTTCTCTAGTGCGCCTGGATTCCGTGTTCCTTCGCCAGAAGAGCCACCTATGACATTCACCCGGCAGCCTGTCCCGGCACGAGCTCCTAATAGCGCTCGCTCAGCCCTGACCGAGGCACTTGCAGCACGTTCGACGGTATCCGACAACCCGTTCTCGGAGCTGTATGGCGCGATCTCCGGTCGAGCAGAGCAGGGTGCAGTCCCGTTCACGCTCTGGTTCCCTCACGCGAACAAGATCAAGAGTAAAGACCGCCGGGGCCGTACCATCGAAAAGCCGTTTTCGCTTGAGGTCAAGGTTCGCAAGGACGCTCTTGCGGAAGAACTGATTGGGTTTGGACTGTGGGCGTACTGGGAATCCGGACAAGAACCAAGGCTGGATGAAGGGATTCAGAACATGAGCCAAGCTGAAAAGGAAGCACGGCTGAGTGCTGCTGGTTGGAATCTGAGAATGGTAGAAGATGGTGAAGTGGATACGGACTTCCCAGGTAGGTATGCGACTCCGGTTTGACTATATGCTTATATTCGGAACAGCCATCGCGAGGACGCAAACTATGACGCAGATCAAGTCCTTTGAAGAACTTGCGATTGTCGAAGCAACACCTGAACAAGGTACTATCATATTCACCATGCACCCTAGCCCATTCTTACCCTGTCCGATTTAGTGCAGCAAAATCTCGCTGCCGAAGCATCAATCGCTCGCCGCCCGTCTCGACTCATGGTCACGAAACCACGCCAGGACTCGAGCACCGGAGGTGGACTCGCTCCGCCAGGCGCAGTTGTTGGTGCAACAGGACCTATAGCGATGATGTCGAGCTCCGACGTGGTCACGTCCAACCTCTTGACTGGCGTGTCTATTGGCGGCACGACCAGTGTCATGCCAGGTGGACCAGCAATCTTCCTCAAGATCAAAGTCGCCGCAAAAGCGGACGTGCATTATAGTACGACCATCAATGTGTAAGGGCATTTCCCGATGATCCGTTATCTCTCTGATTGAAAGTTGATTCTCACAGTACTGCTGACACTTACATGGCCGACGTGCTTGAGCAAGTTTGCCGTAAACGCCGCCTGCAGGACTCGAAAGAGTGGGCGTTGATGACCGAAAATCCATCCATCCTTATCCCACTTGATCGCACGGTCGCGAGCCTGAAAGGAACGAAAGAGCTCCTGCTTGTTAAGCGGTCGCTCCTTGACGGACTTGGATTGGGCAAGCATTCGAGGGTGCCCCGGAGCTCAGATCCGAATGGTTCGCTAATATGTCACAAAGTCAAGTTCGACGCTGATCCCTAATTTCCGACAGCGTCCATCTTCGAACTCCTACAGGATGCTAATCCCGGTCGAGGATTTAGTTCCTCCATGGACTACCGAGAAGCATACAAGGTTCGTGCTTTTCATTTTTTCAGTTGCCATAAGTAAACCCAACTGAAATACTTTCCGAGTTAGAAATATACTGTACACCGGAAGATTCCAATGCTCGTTGGGCGGCACGAGCGTATTATAGCGATCGATGGCGACTATATTCATGTAAGTTATTTGAGATATGTTCTATTCTGACATACCGATCATACAGCACGCATACAGATTATGCCATCAAATAACCGCGCGTTCTTGGACACGATGAAGACCAGCTCTTACCATATCAAGACGGTAACTGGGTGCAAAAAGACCAAGAAAGCGCCTTCGAGCATCAAGCTTGTAGTCCGTAGGGATGGTAGTAGCAAACGTTACGATTTTGAGGCCGAAGACGAGAAGCAGGCTGGTGAGTTTTGCGCTAATCTCCGATCGCTACCCTTTGACCTTTTGCCCAACGTTAGGCGAGATTGTTGAAACGATTAAGAATCTGCGGGAGCAGTACAACCTAGACCGTACTGGAACACTGGGCAAGTCCAAGACGGTCAAGCGCCCGAAGATTTCGACACGATGAGGTATGTGCGAGGACAGTATGTGCATTCAATTGTTTCCATTGTACACCTGATGTGAGATGTAAGCGCGGAAAATGACGATATGTTCATTATGCAAGCATGTTGACGAGACCGGAAAAGAGGCCGAAAGAGCGCTCTAGGCCTACCATGCCGGGCGGACATTGGGGCCTGCCACCCACAACCATTCAAGACCGACGTCATCTGCCAATGACGTGGTTTTTGGGGCGTGTTCCGGAGATGCGCCTGGAAATCCCCCCCCCCCCTGCCCCCGTGTTGACTAGATCGTGTATAGCGGGTTATTTTCTTTCCGCGGCGCAGCTTGCGGTCCTCTGTTCTCTCCAAACTGCGCTGGGATGTCCCGAATCCCATTTCACCGGGTTCCCACTTCACCGGGAGCTCTGTCGCCCGATGCGCGTATGCCGGGCTCGCCATCAGGATCCTTTGCAGCGACCACTACCCCCACCGCGCTGCAGACCGGTCATGAATTACATCGCGCTCCCTCGTCAACAACAACATCCTTAGTCGTGTCCGAGTCGTCGATGGCATCCGTCCGAACTTCCTCGACTAGCCTTAGCCACCTCCCTAGTTTTTCGTCCATAAGAAAAAATTCCCCGCAGGTTGAGCTACCTAAAGGATTGGAATCCAACGACGGCCGACCCAGTCTGACTCCAGTGCAAGCCAGCTCGCCTCCGGCCATCAGATACAGGCAGTCCGACCCAGGCCAAGAATCCAAGCAACCAGTTCAGGGGCTCGGGTATGGGTTTGTGGCCCGTAGGCAGACACTTTCAAGCGAGACCGCTACCGCGTTTGGCAAACCTCGACCATTCCACCTTTCTCCGCCCCCCAGGGGACACCGCAATCCTCCGCGCGGCCCCACAAGCCGAACAGTATGGGGGCGCGAAGGTCTTCCTACTCGCCCATCCGAGTCCCGCAGTTTGCGAGCTGGTTCGCCCATTGCCACACCCAATGCCACGTCTAATCCTCACCATGGGCCACCAAGAGTAACCTTATACCCAGCTAGACCCCCATCGGCGCTATGCCAGGGCCACCCCGGACCGCATCTGATACCCGCAAATCCGCTCGCCCCCCCTCAGGGAATAGGCCCGCAGTCGTTTGCAGGTGCTCTCGCTCCCGTCTCTCATGCTCAGGAGCTATTGCCTTCCAATCTGCCCCCAACACCTGTTTCAAACCTCCCAAACCCATTAGCCTCTTTGCTTGCTCGGGACGCCCTGCTTACTTATGCACACAACTTGTACGAGAACCCAGCACCCGGACGTCGGGCGCCACCAGTATTATCTTCCCGACCCTTGGCAACACTTCCGCCAGCCCAGCCAGCATCTACGGACCCCGTACAAACTTACAATGCTGAACTGCTCCCTCTCCTGTCGTCCCTTCGTGCGTTACACCCGACACATATTCCTACCGCTTTGCTACTATCGTGCGTTCAGTATGCCGTTCAAGACTACGAGGGAAGCCTTAGGACTAGTAATGAGATCTTGAACATGGACCCTAATTTTGTGGGTCGCTAGTGAAAAATATGTCAGGTTGCGCGGCTAACGGGCGCATATATATACTCAACAGGTCGAAGCTATGTCAAATATCGCAACTACGCTTCGAGCAATGGGTGACTTGCATAATGCAGAACAATGGTGGATGCGGGCAATTCAGATTCGGCCGTCGTATTGGGACGCTATTGTGCGCATATAGTCTATCAAAACCGGTAGGGATACTAACAAAAGTGGATTAGGAAAACCTCACTGGTGTGCTTTGCAATCCAGCTCGACCAACAGACGTAAACATCCCCCTGGGCGCACACGAACCCCGATTCCGCCAGGCGCTCGCCGTTTGCGAGTTCGCGTTGAAAAGACTCACTCCTGGGCCAACTACACTCAGCAGTCTGTCTACTGGCCTGGTCGGTGTGGGGGAGATATACCGGTTTCAGAACTTGCTTTACACCAACGGCAACCTGAATTATCTACTCGCCGCAGCTGGCCAAGAGAATCTCGAGTTCGACAAGGAGTTTGCTGGAGTCAAAAGTCAGTTTGACGCTATCGAATTAGTGCTGAACAGACGGCCGAAAACGGATCCAGGGCTAGACTCCGTTTACTTGAATACTTATGACCTTCTACTTGGATTAGCTGCGTCAGCATTGCATGTTACTGGAAATTTACCCTACATCAGCGAACTTGAACTCGAGGCCGGGGACTCGAATCCTGACCTGCTGGTCCGCATACACCAGTCGCAAAGCGTAGTACTTCAAGCACTCACCAGAAACGGCGTACTTCCTCTCGTGCTCGTCAAGCCCGAGAACATCTTTGCTATGATGACCCGAATGTTCTCCTCGACGAAAGGTCTTTTCCCTGGGATCGTTGGAGAGGCGGGCAACCTAGATCTTGGCGCGCTCCCTCCTGTTCTTCCACCCGGATCCACAAACGCCAGTAGGATGACGGCGACCATAATCCTCACACTGGCAAGACATTTACAAGAGGCGGCAACACGCGGGAGCTTGCTTCCAACTGTACCGTCTGCGGGTGCAACAGATAATCCCAGCATTCGAGCGTCACTGTCAGCATCCTTGTTGTTGTACTACTGCGCGCTAGCTCTTTATCCTTCGGCGTCGGTGTGCAACAATCTAGGTATATTGCTTTCCACTCTGGTGGGCACGCGGGCCACCTGTTTGGTTCTACCTCCGGGGAGCAGCACTACTGCAGAAGCCGAGGTTGAAGTCTTGACTGGACCTAGTCTGGCACGAGCCTATTATTTCCAGGGATTGAATCTCGATCCGCATCACCCGCATTTGCTGACGAATATAGGCTCATTATTGAAAGATGAAGGCAAGTTGGAGGAAGCGATCAAGTGAGTGTTGTGTTTGGTCGATGGAGAGCGGGAACGTGCTGCCCCACTAGTACTTCCTCGGTCCCATGACGTGACATGCCACGCTTCGTCATGCTAGCGCGAAGCTAACTGCGCCTGCTAGGATGTATGACCGTGCGCTAGAGGTCAAACCGGATTTTGATGTCGCGCTGGTGAGTGCTCACGTGGTCTCTCACAGCATTCAGCTACACTAACAAACATACCATAATCATCCAGGCAAATATCGCGAACGCAACCAAGGACGCGGGCCATTTGACAGAGGCCATCAATTACTACAAGCGCGCTGTGCTCGCCAACCCCTATTCCCCCGAGTCTATAGTCGGCCTCGTGAACGCACTCGGGTCCGTGTGCGACTGGCAAGGGCGTGGCGGACTCACGTCAGACCTCTACCTCGACCCTACTGGCACCATCGTTTCACGCCCGGAAGGCGGCATAGATCTACGCGTACCAGGATTTTTAGACAAGCTTACAGAAATTTGCGACTCTCAGATTATCAGCGGCTATCGAAGCAACTCTGGGATAATCGCAATAGATCGTACCTTGGGCGAATGGATGGCCACGATCGAATCCTGTACTGGACCGTTAAGCGACGCCAGGCGAGAACGTTGGGAAAAGTCCATGGGGAGATTTTATCGGCAGTTTGACCGTGCTGAAAAGCGTATCTATGAGGCTGGCTCTGTCGTACGGCTTGTGGAGCTGCTCTCAAGGATGCTGCAGCGGCGCTGGTACGTGGATATGTATGGGACGACCGGGAAAAAATCCAAAGGCAAGTCGCAAGAGGTGGATGTATCTAGGTATTATCGGCCACAACTTCCGGCCGCAATGGTTCCGCCTCTCCCCCTCTCAGTCCTTCCATTTCACACGGTGCGTGCCTATATCACGTGTGACACCAAACAGCTAAAACGACGCTAGTTTACCCTCCCACTATCAACACGCAGAATCCGTATAATATCTCATCGTAATGCGATACGCACGTCCTACCTCGCTCTGAACCAAGACTGGCTCCCTCGTCATGTTTACGAGCCCCCGCCGCCTCCGGAGACTGTGAAGATGAGAATTGGGTATGTGTCCAGCGATTTCAAGTGAGTAATATTTTAGCTTTGATGCATATGACGTGAACTAATGGTAGATTCAGCAATCACCCCCTGGGGCACTTGATGCAATCTGTGTTCCGATTCCATGATGCGGAGCAGTTTGAGATATTTTGCTATGCAACTACGGCTTCAGACGGATCCACCTACCGAGCCAAGATCGAGCTGGAAGCCCATCACTTTGTCGACGTGTCATCGTGGTCGACCCAAGCCGTAGTTGAACGCATTGCAAGTGATAGGATACATATCCGTGGGTGTATGCCTACCCTTTTGCTCATGTATGCGCTGAAGGTTGTCCTGGATAGTGGTCAACCTGAATGGATATACAAAAGGCGCTCGTAACGATATATTCGTGGTGCGGCCCGCCCCTATTGTTATATCCCTTATGGGGTTTGCCGGAACCCTAGCATCTGGTGTGTAAACCACAGATGCGCGAATCCCGCCCTTACACCCTGCTCCAGGCTGGTCTGACTATATCCTGGCCGACCCAACCGCTTGCAGCCCTAATTCGAGTGCCCCTGAGATATGGCGTAAGCGTATGCAAGAGGGAGCAGAGGTTTCACGTTTGCAAGACCATTTCCGCGAAATGCAGCTTGAATACGACTTTGATATGGACCCGGATCCAGAGTCTACATCTGAGAACTGGATGTTGTGAGTAGCAAATCTTAACGCGTCTGAAGTGGCTGCTCAGTTGCCTTTTGCAGCTCGGAGAAGTTTATGTAAGCTTGTCTGTCTTGTTGTAGGATGTCTTGACTTACTATAATATTTATGACGCAGCCTGATGCCAGTGAGTCACCCCGAACTTGCATCTCTGCCTTGAGTTGACTCTTAGCAAAGCACACATGCTTTGTCACCGACCACAAGCAATCGTTCCGGGACGATGAGCGGTTAAACGAGGCGATTCTACGCGGTCGCACTCCTACGCCAGACCTTTTGTGGAAGCTTGAGGAGATACGTCGACACAAACTGCGCAAGTCTATATTCCCAGACGTTGCTGAGTGCGTTAGCTCCCATCCAACTGATTCCTTCTTAATGCTCTTGGTCCACATAGCGATTGGGTGATATATGCGAACTTCAACCAGGCACGTCCACAATGTCCGTGTTGGCTACCCGTTCCTTGCACTTACCTGCCGCCCCGCAGTTGTATAAAGTTTGTAACTATTATATATATTTCCCCTACTGGCGCTAACGTTTGTGGGCCCGTGGTGTAGGTCGACCCGGTAAGTGTTTTTCGATCTCACGTCGATTATAATGTATTTAAACTCCTTTAGGTGGTATTTGACGCCTGGCTGCGTGTTTTAACTCGCGTCCCACGGAGCATTCTATGGCTACTACGTTTTCCGGCAATAGCCGAGCAAAACATTCTTCGTTGCGCGCAACAATGGGCGGGTGCAGATATTGCATCCCGCATTCGGTTCACAGACGTGGCCCCTAAAGAAATCCACATCCAGCGATGCCGCGTCGCTGACTTGTTCCTCGACACAATCGAGTGTAATGCACATACGGTTGCTACAGAGTTTGTTTCTCTCCTCATCCTTTTGCCTTTTGCCTGACATAGGGCGTTGCTTTCTCAGCGTCCTATGGGGAGGAACACCAATTGTGACATGGCCAAGATATGAGCACAAGATGTGTTCCAGGATCGCCGCGAGCATTGCCAACGCGACCGGATATGGACGCCATATGATCGTATCAAGTCTGGCCGACTACGAAAACCGCGCGGTTGATCTTGCGAAAAGCGTTTCGTTCATCGCAGCATCTGACGACCGCGGAGGATGGTACAGGCAATGTCGCGGCACTCTCGCTGAACTTCGGCGAAACCTATACCTCAATCGAGACACTATGCCGCTCTTCGACACCGCGAGGTGGACGCGTAACGTGGAAAGAGCATACACAGAGGTTTGGCGTCGATGGGAAAGTGGGACCGAGTTCGAGGACTCCGAAGAATGGCGCGCATGTGAAAGCGAGAAAAAACAGAGCACGTGTATTTGCGTGAGGGAGGAATAGTTATCCAAGCCTGGAAGGATCTTTTCAGTACGCAGCACTTAGGGGTTAGGTCAGCAACTATGTATTGTGCATAACTTGTATCATCTAGCATTTTGGGAACAAACTTGCACATTTGGGTGCTATTTCATGCTTGATATCCACCTGGTACCGGTACCGGAGGTGCCTGAGATTGGATAGGCTGGTGGTGATGCGAAGCTGAGTTCGTTTGCGGCGGAGGCTGTGGTGCAGCCGTTTCGAGGTCGTCGCCAACCGTCTCGTACCCGCTCTGTCTGTACCCTCCAGGCATCGACCATACTACAAGTGCTATTGTTAGTTGATACCAAGCGTTCTTCTAACTAAACATACCGGTTTGGCTTTGGAATCCTGCACCACCAAATGACGAAGCGTACTGGTCTCCGCGGGCCTTGAGCGTTTGTAGCATAATGAGGAACGTGGGAATCTAATGCACCCATGAAGACAACTTCGACTTGGCTTTATACCGCTCTCAGTCACCCACCTTTCCGATAGTCAACAGTATGGTCAAGAGCTTGACGAAACTAAAGTGAAAATGACCAACAACCTCAAACGTTAGTGCATGCGTACAGCCTAAAATGCAACTTACCCATTTTGATCGTGTCTCCACATATAGACTATATCAAACACAATGCTAACACCAATCATTCCAGTGTACTGAGCGAAGGATGCTGAGATATTCCGCCTTTTACAACTGATCGCGAGGCAAGGCGTACCAGTCTTAGCGGTTCATTGGATTCGGTTTTGTCCAAAGCATAGAGGCCAAAGAGATTGACTGGAAGATTATAGTGGGGTGCTTTGAATGGGCTCGTAACGAAACTGAGTGTCTGTCATATGCCGGGTCAAGAACAGGGTTGCCAGCACGAACGGCGAAGATGAGGGTTTGCAACCAAATTTAACTCAGTGTGAGAAGCAAACACTCACGGTCAGTGCGAATACGAGGCTGTTAGGGTCAAGTTGCTGTAGGGCTGCCATTATGCCTTACACGAATTTGGGCGATGTGGGGTTGACGATCGGTACAGATTGATGCTGCAAGAGACCCGTGCATGGGTGGTAAGCGCCCGGGCGCTCCGGCCACAACTAGTCCTATTTCAGCAAGTCAATCAGCTACCCGACCGAAGGCTCAGCAGGGGCGGGTTATCTCATTTCCTTGTCTCAAAATCGAGCAAGGCGAATCAGGATGACAGGCATCGGTGAGCCAAAATAACGTTATGCGAAACCGAAGTTGGCTCAGTGTGTTTATTGGCGCTTATCGATGCTCACTTTTGAGGGATGAGTTCAAAGTATCTGGCCTAGTGGAGGTACTCTGTACGCTCCGGTCCCTACGCATGTGCGCACAATGGTGTCTTTTAGTCTACAGTGCAGCCTACGGCGAGAGATCCTCTCTCGAAGTACACGCGACATAAGACAGCTGCATGGTTTAGGATTTCCGATACTCGGTCTTATTGCAGCTTGACAACACCGGCCATCGTATTCCTCAACGAGGATCCTACTGTTTGGACAAGACCTCATCAGTCCACTATTTGAATATTACCAGGTGGAGGTACCAGATGCGGATGGCCATAACCGGTCGTCGCTGATGAATCAGTTTATTCATCTGCTGAAGCTCAGCCTATAAGGGATGGCACCCGTGGTGGAGTCCTCATCTGAACACTAACCACCACACCCTCTTCAACTCTTCACCACCATGCCTTCTCGTATCCTGTTCGTTTTTACTTCTGCCAATCAGACCTTGACTGGTGCTCAGACTGGGTGGTACCTCCCGGAAGCCGCCCACCCTTATTATGTCCTGAACGGGTACGCGCATATAGTCACATATCATCGACAAAGTTCTAATTGTCCCTCTAGCAAACATATCATAGACTTTGCTGCACCCAAAGGCCCGAATCCTGATGTCGATGAGGGGTCAGTCAAGATGTTCACTGACGACGAAAGCGTCAAGTTTTTGCAAGACCCCGAGGTGAAGCAAAAGTTGGCGGCCGCCAAGAAGCTCTCCGAGGTCGATCATAACGATTACGACGCCATATTCTACATTGGGGGGTAAGGTTTTTTTTACATATTGGGTTCTGTTGGGTCTCACGGTCGACATAGTCACGGACCCGTCATTGATCTTGCTGTTGACCAAGCGAACATCAAGTTGGCATCACAGGTGAGTGTTCGCAGTCGGGCAGGAGAAAATCTGTCTAATGTCGACTATTCGATTAGTTCTTCAACGCGGGCAAGCTTACTGCCGCCGTGTGCCATGGACCAGCGTAAGGCGCATCACTCAAGATATTATAGTCAACTAATATAGTATTATCAGCGCACTGGTTGGCGTCAAGGACGAGGAGGGAAAGAGCATTTTCAGCGGCCGTAATGCCACAGGTTTCTCCGATGTGGAGGAAGAGCAAGTTGGCAAGGTCAAGGATGTGCCTTTCTTGCTCGAAGCTCGGATTAAGGAACTCGGGGGGAAATATACGAAGGCCAGCGAAGCCTGGGCAGTGAGTATTCATAAATTATGTTATAGTTGGGTCGAGCCTGATAATATTTATAGCCCAAGGTAGTTGTCGATGGTCACCTCATCACAGGGCAAAATCCCGCCAGCGCCAAGGGTGTTGGAGAGGCCATCCTCAAGGCGCTCAATTAGGAGCTGAAAATGTGTTTTCAGTTGTGCTTGAAATGATAGCTGTGTAAATACAAGTGAATCAAACCGCATGTCAAGATAGGATCAGTGACCAAATCGGCGCAAGCAAGTATGACGGAGATCCAGGGTTCAAGAAATTGTTCAGACTCACAACTCGCCACCACTGGCACCTCAAAGCTATCTGCATATCATCTTCGTCAGCTCTTTGGTGCTTGCTGAACATGTCGGGCCTCAATCCAGGAGCATTCGAGTTCGTTCCGGGGCAAGCGTTCCGGTTGCCTCGCCCCACGGCCCCAGCCACCCCGCCTCCTGCACCAATTGAGCGACCAGAGCTAGCAGAAGCCCCTAAACCTGCACCGACTATCAGCCTGAACATTGGGGGTGCCCGACCGCCGGCGCCTCCCACTGCAGCCCCAGCCCCTGCTCCCGCTGAAGCCCCTGCTCCAGTGTCAGCGCAAACACCTGTTCCGGCACCTGCGCCGGAGCCGGCGACCAAGCCCACACTACCTGCTGCCAAAGAACCCGCGCGCGCGAAGGATAAATTTGACTTTACTGCCTCAAAGGCAAAGACAAATGCCGATGCGGTTTTGCAGGAAACGCAGGCACTCGTTGACGAAGACACACTAAAAGATCTATACGGCGACTCTGCGGCTATTGATCCAAATGGTAAAGTGGAGTAAGAACTTGGTCATCATGCTGCTTACTATGGCGTCCCTAACTAGTCAAGCAACATCTCAACATCGTATTTATTGGTCACGTCGACGCTGGTAAATCTACAATGGGCGGGCAATTGCTGTATTTATCAGGCATGGTTGACAAGCGAACAATGGAGAAATACGAACGAGAGGCAAAGGAGGCGGGCCGCGAGAGCTGGTATCTGAGCTGGGCCTTGGATTCGACCCCACAAGAGCGGGCCAAGGTGAGTTGGCTGTGGTCGGTTAACCTCATACCTGATGAACGATCGTGTAGGGTAAAACAGTCGAGGTTGGCCGCGCCTATTTTGAGACAGATGCTCGACGATACACCATCCTCGACGCCCCAGGCCACAAAACCTTTGTGCCCTCTATGATCTCCGGGGCCGCACAAGCTGACGTCGCGATCCTGGTCATTTCCGCCCGAAAAGGCGAGTTCGAGACAGGATTTGAGAAAGGAGGTCAAACTCGCGAGCATGTCATGCTCGTTAAAACGGCTGGTGTCACCAAAGTCGTCGTGGTTATTAACAAGATGGACGATCCTACTGTGGAATGGTCCGTGGAGCGATACAACGAGATCAAGGACAAACTCACGCCCTTCCTAAGAGGCTCTGGATTCAACCCGAAAACGGACGTCAACTTCATTCCAGTATCCGCCTATACTGGGGCTAACTTGAAGGAAAGGGCGGCCGGGAGTGTTTGTTCGTGGTACGAGTGAGTGCATATTTCTTCGGTCCTAAAGGTGCGAGTGCTGAAGCCCAGGATGGGATCGCAGTGGATTACCCTTGCTGGTGCTGCTTGATACCATGCCGATGGTTGACCGCAAGATCAACGGCCCGGTGATGATGCCCGTATCTGAGAAGTACAAAGATATGGGTACCGTGGTCGTCGGAAAGCTTGAGAGTGGACGAGTACACAAAAACGACAACTTGCTGCTTATGCCCAACAAGGTACACAATACGCAACCCGTGCATACTACAAGGCTGATACGAGATATAATAGACGACGGTGGAAATAGCAGCCATTTACAACGAGATGGAGGAAGAAATCAATTTTGCTTATTCTGGCGACAATGTTCGGTTGCGGATTCGAGGCGTCGACGATGAGGATGTCACCCCGGGATTTGTGCTCACCTCTCCCGGCAAACCAGTTCACGCTGTCACACAGTTCGAAGCTGAGCTTGTAATTCTCGAGCACAAGAACATCATCTGTGCCGGCTATGGGTCAGTGATGCATATCCATACCCTCTCAGAGGAAGTCACACTGGCGGTAGGTCTCTTTGTCTAAACGCAAAAGATGTTTCATTCACGCTCTTCGATAGGCCCTACTTCATTACTTTGACAAGAAAACCGGTCGCAAGTCCAAAAAGCCACCCCAATTTGCGAAGAAGGGCCAAAAGATCATTGCGCTCATCGAGACAACGGCCCCGGTCTGCGTCGAGCCATTCAAACAATACCCTCAACTCGGGCGATTCACCTTGCGGGACGAGGGCAAGACTGTTGCAATTGGCAAGGTTCGACCACTCTGTTTCTCAATGTTCTCCGGGACTCACAGTACACTGATTTAGGTCGTGAGGCTCCGTGAAACAACCGAAATCACGGAAGGGGTCGCCGCCATGTCTGTCACCGCTTGATGCAAATATACCGATTAGTCCACAATGTATTTGGATGCACTCTTAGATCGCATGTAGTATGCACATCGGAATGAATTGAACTACCGGCGTATAAACGCCAACTGCACGTGGAGTCAAATAGGCAAGCTGCTGACGACATTATGGGAGTGCTGGGTTATCATCAGGACCATTGCTACCAGGCATGAGCTAAGTTTTAAAAAAATCAAGTCAGATTCGAACTATGCTGTGCCAGAGGTGGGAAATGACCAACCATACAGATATTATTGCCGTTCAGCAAAGTCTGTCTTAATGTTGTCTTTTTCACGCCTTGGGGGGTGGTTTCGCTAAGGGCAGGACAGGATTAGGGCAAGTAGAACGGGTTTGCAAGAGAACATACTATTCGGTAACATCGTCCAGCACCATGTCTAAAGGTGCAGGCGTTAGAACGTGGTTCTTGGTTTAAAACCACGAGTCGGGCACTTACTCACGAAATCGTCGAACCCAAGCAGAGTCCCCACAAACTCCCGCTCGCTCTTCATAATCACCCATATCCTCTGTCCGATACACCTGTCGACGAGTTCTAACATGAAGCGTGAACAAAAATATCGTATGACGTACGCGATGATAAATTCATACCGAGAGGTAAAATCTGGGAGGCCATGGTGGTTGTCAACAAGTTGTGTTGTGCCCGCTATGCGCCGCGCTTGCCCTTTCGCCACCAAGACAGGTAAACAAAACAAATTATATTGCGGGGACTTCATCTATAAAGCTTGATTTATTACAGGCCCCGAGTGTATTTTGCATCCTTGAGACACGTACACACAGAGCTGTACCAAACAGTACTACAAGTAGGACCGCAAATTTGATGGCCACCGGAGACAAACAGAAACAGGATAATACGGGCTAGAGATGTAAAGGGAAAACAGGTGCGGGTTGTAGGGTATCACAGACAGACACCCAGAGATACAAAGATAATGCTGAGGCAAAATAGAAGATAGGAATGAAAAAGAGGCAAGTGATGAAATCTCAAAGTACCAGATACCCAAACCCCCTACTGGCCGAAATTGAAACCTCCCTGGGGAGCCGCAACATCGGTGTTGTACTAAGGCAGGAGAACGTTAGATGCAGCACCGATTGAGAAAATAACATCAGCACTTACTGCAAATGTACCAGACTCGTCAACTTGGGGCGCCCCGATCCCAGCGTCCTCGTCTTCCTCGTCGGGGAAGTACCTATCCATAATAAAGAACGCCTTCTTGTAGATTTCAAGATTGTCGTGGTGTTGCAGATTGTGAATCGTGATCATACCACCAGCCTCTTCGACGTAGATCGCGTATTGGTTGGCAGCGCCCGGGCCTGCGGCCTCCCTATCCATCTCGCCGACCTTCAAGATGTTATCGAGACCATCGAGTGCGACCTGGATAACCTTGTTGTCCATCATAGTCAAGAGATCGCACAAGGGCTTGATACAACCCTGGGAAACGAGGTAACGGATCTGGGACGGCTCTTGAAGACCTCCAGATGTCGCATTGGAGATCGCCCAGCAAGCCTCTTTCTTCGTCTTGAAGTCAGCGTTTTGGAGAATGTTGATGAGAGGAGGGATAATGTTAGCCTCAATCACGGCTTGGATTTGGTGAGGAGACCCGGCTGTAATATTGGAAATAGTCCAGCACGCCTCTTTACGGATACCGTCCTTGGGTGACGACAAGAGCGACAGGAGAGCCGGGAGAGCACCGGATGCGATAACAACCTGGGTCTGCA
Organism: Ceratobasidium sp. 414; assembly: GCA_019616945.1. Taxonomy (NCBI): domain Eukaryota; kingdom Fungi; phylum Basidiomycota; class Agaricomycetes; order Cantharellales; family Ceratobasidiaceae; genus Ceratobasidium; species Ceratobasidium sp. 414. Next base: position 94,592 of record WSTK01000065.1, read on the forward strand.
GGTCGTCACCAGTCACAATGTTGCCGACCGAGCGGAGCGCAGGGGTTTGAACAGAGGTGGATGGGTGCATAAGCAAGTCGACCAAACGACGGCATACTCCAGACTCAATTACAGCCTGGATCTTATCGTTCGAGCCGTCAGAGAGGTAAGAAATCGCCCAGCATGCGTCGATGAGGACCTCATCATCCATGGAATAGATAAGCTTGGTCAAAACGGTCAAGGCCGGCGAAATCTATCAAGCGCGCAATTAGTTGAATACGCAGCACGGCACTGAGGTGCTCACCAATTCCCAATCAGGCTGGGGGTTTTTGCCTCGGCAAAAGTTGCTGAGAGTCCAAGTCGCGTTTCGGAGCATGCTCAACTTGTGATGCTCACTCAGCAAAGCGAGCAGGGGACGAAGGGCACCTTGCTGCAAAACGTAGTCGCGACACTTGGGAGAATCACCAGCGATGTTACCCAGAGCCCAGACAGCTTGCTCACGAACATCCATCACGGACGACGAAAGAAGGTTGATAAATTCAGGTACCGCATTGTGTGCAATGACGACTTGGGTGTGGTCGGCCGTTCCAGAGGCGATATTGGTCAAAGCCCAAGCAGCTTCAAACTAGCGGGTATGCTTTAGACTGCTTGTCGCAAAGGAGAGTATCAGAACCCACCTGAAGCATCGAGTGATTCCCCCTCAAAAATTCGACAAAACGAGGGACAACGCCACACTCAATGACCTTTTCAATGGGTGGGTTCTTTTCCTTCGATAGGAGCTTGCGGAATTTGGTGGTGGCGTCAAGCTGGCGCTCCTGGTCGTTCGAAAAGACATCGGCGACCATGCTCGCCGCAAGCTGATCAAACGAGCTGTAAGCACGAAATATTTTTTTATGGCGCAGAATACCCACCTCGGTCTGCCAGCCACTCCCCTCAGCTGCTTCGTCGTCTGAGTCGGGGCCAAGCTCAACGGCAAGATTGCGGCGTTTGGAGATGTTCTCGTCGCGTTTTTGGCGACGAATTTCAATCTGCTGCTCTTCACGACGGCGACGCAGCTCATCTTGCTTTAGGCCTGCCTTGTTCTTAAAATCTATGTTACAACCGACGCGTCAGTTTTAAAGCCCTGCGCCCAGCGCCGTTAAGGATGGATACAAGAGAGACAAGCTTACTCTGGCGACGGTCTGTCCCGCGATCCATTATGGGCTACTTTTGTGAGTCGAGGATGAGGTAGCAAAGAACGGTGGTGGTTGAGACTTTGGTCCGGGAACCAGGATGGCTTTGATGGATCCGGATAAAACGCGGTGCCAAACAAATAATCACCAAGCGCCCGCAATTGACTCAAGACTGCATACATGGACGAATGGCTTCAAATATCTTTATTCATTGACACAGAACTATTTTTACTGCCATGTCCTAATCAGATTCGTACACTATGATGCGATCTATGTCTGAAGCAGTGCCTGCAACACCCACGTTAAGCCTTGCCGTAAGTATGGCCCTGCAAGTGCTAGCTTACCTCCGTTGTATCCCCCAATCGTAATACTATTATTTGAGCCTTTTGTAAATGTAACGTTAAGAGGTTGAGACATTATAACGCCCGAGTTTGTATCCCGTTGGCGCAATGTCACTGCGGATGCACCGTTGACTGAAACTGTTGCAAATCGAGCAAGCGTAAAACTTTGACCACTAGCACCGCGGTTGTCGCCAACTAGGGGCCCAGGAAATGTTAAAAAGTACAAGGTAAAAGCGCAAGTGTAAACTTACAAAGGCCGTCCGGGTTGTGGTAATAGAAGGACACCCATTGAGGCTTTCCGCTACCTTTGATTCCTTCGATAGTGAGAGTTGAATTAGCTCCGGCAACTATTGGGAACCTGCGTAAGCGAAAGCACCATGCAAGTTGAGAGCGACTCACTTCCGGTCACAATCTTATTTCCTGAGCATGTAGGCTGCCAGCCGGGCGCGAATATTTCAGAGCTCGTCAACCAACATTGGAGTCAATGAATGGACTTACACAACGTGTGGCATATGCCGATCCAGTCACCCTGCCGCTTTCTGCCTCGTAAGTCGCCCCCTTTGGATAGGTAAATTTACCTGTGAATGTGGTTTAAGACCCAAAGATTCTACTACCTTGAATAGCACAGACCAGTCTTAACGTCGATAGAGTATATGTCGTGCCAATCAATCTGGAGCGACCCGGTCCGGTCGTCCACCTCGACAGGAAGCCATATATACCTTCCTTGAATCGTGAGTGATATATAAGATACAACTGCAATAAAACTGACCGACTGTCCCAGAGTTCCGCAGACGTTGCCCATTGATCACCCGCATATATCCAGCTCAACTCCTTTGAACCGTTTACCCGAATGTTAAATGTACTTTGGCTGTTGAACGTTCGAGTGCCCATGCTTATACAAGATATCAGTTACGGTCGAAACATATTCGACTTCTGAGCTTACGGGGTTATGTAGTTCTGAATCGACCATGGTCCTGACAAGTTTTGAGCGGAGAAATACACAACGTTGTTAGGTCGGTAGCCCGTCTTGTGCGACATAATGGCGTAGTAGAGGTTGGGGGTTCGCAAGATGTTTGGGGCCTCGAGATCGAAGTCTGGGGGAATGCAGAAGTTTAGCCAGAGCTGCACAGAGTAGCCCCATCAATGCTCACCGTAAAAGGTATACACCTCCCTCAAAGGTTGAGTAAAGTTGTCGTTCAAGAGCGTGATTTTATTGTCGTGAGCGGCCACTCCGTCGCCATTACTGTACAGCGAATACACTTTGCCGTCGTCGTCCTGAAATAGGCCGAGGTCCTGGCTGAAATCGTTGAGGGGCTGAACGGTATATTGAAAGGTATATGGTCCTATGATGCTTTGAGTACTTTCTAGGGGGGACGTGCGTCAAGTGTTCATACCGGTGACGTTTGGACTCGTTGCGACCCCTTGTCTCAGCAACCCATAACTGCTGTTGTCCGCGTGAAACCACATCTGGTTCCAACGATAGTTAGAAACTGTCGACTCAGGGGCCATGGCAACATACCACCCAAGTCCTGGTAGGCGGATTGTAAACGACTTTCGGCCGCTCAACTACTCGTTCGGGGCCTATTTCTGTGCCATTGATCGGCGACAGAGCCTTGCCTTCATTTTTCCAGTTGGCAAGGTCCTTTGAAGAATACACGTTGATACCTGAAATTATGGTAAGCGCACGGAAAGGTAGATTGTGAATTGTCGATCACGGACCACTGAAAAGAGGGAGACCTGGTTCTTCGTTCTGACCGAACCAATACCATGTATCTGAATCGTACCGTTATTGACCAAGTTGTCGAAACCCGCAAAGATTCAATTCCAAACCTTGGTCTTTCACTATCCCACCCGCGTGAGCGTGAAGCACTTTCCCATCAGTGTCAAGCCAGGTTGCGCCAGGAACTATGCCAACAATATGAGGTGGTGCGCTAAAAGACCCGAAATAACTTCACTTACCTATCCACTTGTTCACCGCAAGCGCACCTTGGGCTAGCCAAGTAATACCAACAAGCTTCGTTAACCACATTCGGCGTCGACCTTGGGATTCAAACACGAGGGGGGCAGTTGGCAGGAGCAGTCATTTATAAGTGTCAGCACTAGGGAGGGTGGGCATCTTCGAAGTCGATGTTAGGCCCGTACTCATGACCAGATGGGGTAAATGAGGAATTCCCTGGTGAGCCAAGTCGAATGGCGGGCCGCCGGAACCGGCATCGAAATCAGGTTGGTGCTTCCCAGTCGATGGCTCAAGACGGCGCACGGTTGGGGTTAGGTATTATGAGCGCAGTGTTAAGGTGTACCGCATTGAGGATTCGCAAATAGCGGTTGATTGGCTCCTAAATTCGCTGGATATAGTCACAAGATTGCTGGGTAGGAAGGGGCGGAATTAGGAACAGTAAAGGCCTTCAACATTTCACCCAAACATACGAACAGCTTTACGATCAAGGGTAGTGCACCAACCTGCCGCTGGGCCCCCACAACACTTTGGTTTCGCTCTCTGAAACCGCAGGTTGCGCCCCCGCCGCGTCCCAGTGCCAACGCATCTCAACCTCGTCGAACACAGCAACCTCTTTACTCACAACGAACCCTAGACGCTCGAACAGCGTCCTGGAAGGCGTGTTTGATGACCCGATCCGGACTACCAGTTGGTACGGACTAAGGGCCAGGCCCCGCTGTTCCCGCGTGACATAGTTGAGGAATAACCCCAAAGTCTCTTGCGCTAACCCCTTACGGCGGTATTCTCTCTCTACATCGGTACGCCGCTGTTAACAATTAACTACAGTTCTAACGGAGTTCGAAATCAAGACACACCTGCTATCATGACTTCGACCTCGGCCTCCTTCGTGACACCCCCGTCCTCGGCCTCTACGTCCTTTAGAAACAGGTTGACATCGCCAACCATGGGAAGGTCGCGGATTGATTCCGCGCTATACGGCTCCTCGCGGGCCAGTATAATAAAGGTAAGCTCTGTGTGTAAAATCAGAGATCAAGTGCCGTTGCTTGGTTTCCGAAAATGTAAAACATACTATCGTCATCTTCTTTCCACTTCCCTAGAAAATGCGTCCAGTCAATCGGGCAAGAGATCGCGCTGCGCTCGTACTTTGCATATCCATTTCTTCTTCCAGCGTAAGAGGCTCCGAGGCCGTGAGTTCAAGAAGCTCGGGATCAGTCATCCACTCGTGGTATTTCTAGGGGGTTGGATCGTGTTAAGAAAGGGATTAATTTGAACGAATGCGGTCACCAACAGGAACATGTTCCGCCCTGCACGAACACCCTTCAATCAGTTTAGTTCTGATGCTGCTAAGATCGACGTACCTGTAGGGTACCAGCACAACCTTCTGCCCGACGACCGCAGTGGTTTCATTGAGGCGCATGATGCAGAACTGGAAAAGGGGCTGGAGAATCACGTGCTATCCCTGATTTGTGGTTGTATGCAAACCAAATGTCGGTTGCCCGAATTTTGCGGCGGGTGAGAACAAATGGTTGATATCACGGGTGTAACTACATACAGAAAACGTTACAGACTAACTGAAACGAGCTTACTTGCGATGGGTGAAGTACAATGAGCTGTTAAAGTGAAGATAGTAAGGGATGATAAAAGGAAACTAGAACAAGGCAGACGTCGAGATTGGGCAGCAAGGGGGTATTTGGGTGCTGAGCTAGCAAGCCCTCGTCAAGGGAGCAAAGCTAGATGTTGCCTACGCGCTCGTCGTCGAATGCCTCGTCCGACAACGAACAATCAAGAACAGGGGCCACGAGAAGATACGAGTTACAACACCGAAACACGGTCCGACCTAAATGCAAGCAACCAAAGTGACAGTGCAGAGCAGAAATACTAGAAATAAACCGGGGTGACGCTATAGTTGGCCGTTACAATACGATTTGCGTGCGGGGACGGGTCGATAGAATACGAGGGTGCGAGATTTGATGCAAAGAAACGATGCGTCCTGGCGGCGTGGTCATCCCTCACATCCCATACGGGAAGTTGGCGCGCTGGTATGGGTCGCTCATGCCTGCGGAAATGCCGAGAGCGCCGTAGTTGTTGGGCATGGGACTAGAAAAGCCGGGCGCGTTGGGGAACACCGAGGTAGCCGTCATGGGAGAGTGGTGCAGGTTCGAAGGCATCATGTGAGGGGTTCCGTAATGATCCATCGACTGCTGCTGGAGGCCGGGGTGCATTTGCTGCGGCATGTTATACAAAGTAGGACGGTTGTACGCGTCGGCGAGAGGACTGTG
>WSTK01000650.1:0-18596 GCA_019616945.1 Ceratobasidium sp. 414
GCGCATCGAATGGTATGTCACACATCATATTTGGATAAGATCAAATTGAGGGAGGGGGGGTGCGCTTCCCCCTGAATTATTTCTGAGAGGTATTTGGCTGCACTTGCTGCAGCCTGATTTTTCTACCCAATAATAATTATATGGCTGGAATCGCAGAATCTATGCACATTTTCTGATACACTAACCTCATTCTCAGATGTGCAGCAAAACCCCCCTCTCAGCAGTATTTCTGCACATGGGCACGTGCCAGTACACCGGTGCTTAAGCGCGGGTATATGCGGGTTACCACATTTTGGGCCCTTCCCGCACCTGCACCTGCACCTGCACCCGCACCCGCAAGGTGGGAATTTCGCTGGAATTTTCGCGGGAATTCTGGCAAATCCTGCTGCAGGATTCTTGCGCGACTGCCTTAAAATGCAAGGTTAGTAACCTCATCCAAGAATAAAATGTCGTGACCTGTCGCCATGCAATGGGGTGCGAGCTCGAGAGTCTTCAGGAAGATGAAATGTTGGAGTTCCCTTAGGCTCTATGCTTGAGCCCTAGTTGAGAGGTGCCATGGTGTGACAAGCCTTGATGGGTCACGAGCCGAAATGTCAGGTATATGTGCAAGCATTGTCCTTGACTGAGTGAGAGTCTTGAGTGGTGAGGTGCTGTAAAGCCACAAGATGAGGAACTGAGGTGACTGGGTATGTTGAGCTACAGGACGAAGGGTTGGAGTGGCTGCACGCTGGCATGCCGTGAGATGTCATAGCTGGTGATGATGGGAATGCGACGAGGGAGTGCCACCCTGGGTCCCTTGGAGGGCACTCAGGTGGCAGAGCTTTAGTCAATAGTGAAGGGAAGTTGACAAGGAGATACCTCCCTGGGTTCCTGGGAAGGGCACCCAGGTGGCTGAGCTTAACTAGTGACGAAGGGAGTGTGACAAGGTAGAACAAGCTGGAGAATCCAGGCTTGTCTACTGCTGTATTTATACTAGCTAAGTACATCTGAGTCATACAGCAGCGAATGGCGGTAGACTGGCACAGTTACTGCGCTTGTATGTCACGAGCCATGAATGGCACCCCCTCTTTTCTCTTTTTTCTCTTCTGTCTTGTGACGTGACTGCGGACTGGCAGATGACAGATGACTTAGATTAGTGACCCTTACAGTTGACTCGCCTTGGAATGGTGGTTGACTGACATAGAAGGATGACTTGTCTGTACTCGTCTAGTTTATATACAGCAGCAGACAAGCCTGGGTTCTCCAGCTTGTTCTGTCTCGTCACACATCCTCTCTAGGGAGCCTCTCCCTCTAAGTCCAGAACCCGCCACCTCCCTCCAGGACTAGCTTGGGACTTCCCTTCGGGACTCCAGCACCTAGTCCTTTCAGTCAGCCACGAGACCTTGACCCCCCTCAGGGCCTTCCTTGGTGCACGTCGCCACCAGTTCCTGCCTCCGCTACCTTTCTGTCACTCTTAGCCACGACTCCTTAGAGGGTCGCAACATTGTAAGTCATCCGCCAATCAAGAAGACGAGTCAAGGAGACAGGCTACAGCATGAGTCAAGAGATGTGCAGCCTACAGCTGACGCATACACCTAGTCAGAGAGGAAGCAAAAGAAGGCACACACAGCCTAAAGCTGGTGGCAAGGGAAGCAAGCCACAAGAAAAGGGAAGGCGAGCCAAGAGAAAACAACACAGTCAGGGGTGAGAGGCACGAACTCCTGACATAAAAAAGGTCAAACTACTCACATGAGAACAGAACTCCTGACTCAAACCCATACCCGACGCCATCACCCCACAACAACACCACACAAGTTGTTCGCACATCGACAGCACACATTGCTGTGCATCCAGGGAGAGCCACACATGCAATGCCCAGTTGTCACGACCTGTCAGGATGCAAGTTCTACGTGTGTTGTTTCAGCGAAAGTGGAGATGAATATTCTCTTGAAGAGAAAGGAATTGGTCACATGTTCTTGTTTATCAGTGGTGGACAGAGTAAACCAAGATAGACATGTGTGTGTGTGTCATCTTTGAGTGGTGTTTAAGCCACGAGATACGGCGACTTGGCAAGTAGGTGCGAGTATGTCGGACTAAGGATGCTTGAGAGGAGTAGACGAGTAAGGTTCCTAGAACTCCTAATGAGTAGAGTGGTGTTGGGGAGAAAGCGGAGGCGAGGTGGCGAGCTTCCAGGATGAAGTCCTGAGAGGGACTCTAGTAAGGTAGAGACGACAAGGTGAAGCAAGCTGGAGTGTCCAGGCTTGCACACTGCTGTATTTATACTAGGTACATGAGTGTGAGTCATACAGCGTGAATGGCAGAGGCTACGCATCGGCACGAGACGAACGTACAGAGTCATCCTGCGCAGCCGAGGCTAGTGCGTACACCAAGTCAAAGAAATCCAGGAAGCCGAGAAGGCACATGCAGCCTAATGCTGGTGGCGAGAAAGCCGAGCCACAAGAAAAGTTGGGGGTGAGTCTCCGAACTCCAGACATTCCCCCCCCAAAAGTGATCATCTTTAAAGACAAATCCAAAGAAAGACGATCACAAAAAAAGAAGTAAAAAGTATACAAAAGAAAAGAAAAAAAGTTCTATCTAGTCACTTGGGTGGCAGCCCATTGTCCACCCAGCTAGATTCCAAGGGCCCATCTAGCTAACTACTGGTTAACCCTTTCAGGTAGCCCTAGCTTGTGTCCTACGAGCTCACCATCCCTTTTCCTCGTCGGTGATCGCAAGGGTGGCCATGTCCTTGTCAAGTTGGTCCTGGGCCGCGTCCCAGGCCCACTGGTTGAGCCAGTCGAAGAACTGGTCCTTGGCAAGGACCCTCTCCTTGATGAGGTTGTAAACCTCTCGACGGTTGAGGGTTTTGGTGACCCCCCAGTACCCGCTGGCGACCTGCTTCTTCCAGGCGACGATGCCCGTGTCAATGAATTCCCCAACCGCGTCCCCTCGGACCCAGAAGTTGTCCTCCCTCCACTCGATGGTGTTATTGGGGGCCCACCTCAAATGCTCAACGACCATTTTGGTGGACCACCCCCAGTACCCCCTTAGGAGGTAGATGGGTGTCATGACCCATTTTTGTCGATCTGTCATGGGCCATTCTTTACAGACCACGCGAGTGCCGATGTTGCGACTCTACAAAGCATTGCCACCAAAAGCTTCAGTGGTACACGACTAGTTACCAACCGTCACATGACCCATTACCGTCACGGTGCTTAACTAAGTCAGGCGTGCAATAACTCTCCCTTGTAATGCTAGCCCGACCCCCGACCTGACTAAGCCATGTCACATGACCCTAGGATTAGGCACGGCTCCTATAAGATTCAGAGCCGCAAATAACAACATTATCTAAGCAATAAACAAACGCGTATGATTCGTCAAGACCATCCTATTGGGTGGCTCTGTTACACGTGACCTTGTTATTGCTGAGGACTATGGATAGAGATGACTCGGAGCAATCACATGTATATAATAAAGCAAAGGGGGGCCCAAGGTCCCCACTTTGCTTTACCTCGTCCACCACAGGACTCGTTGTATATAGATAGCATATATCACACTATACATGATGAATACACTAAAATACACGGAAATACGGCACAAACATATGAACATAGCCACTAGATAAGATATCGGCGGAGCCGGGACAGATAGAAACAACGGGTCTTGACAATGGGTTTGGCATGCATTTCAGCACCGCTGACGGGGTGTTCACGGGTGTCGCACCACTTGAAGAGCCCCCTCCCGGGACAGCGAGCACATTTCCCCTCCACTTGCATCCCCACACCTCATCCTTCAGCAGCATGGAGAGGTTGGCACTGGGGTCAAGCTGCTTGGCGTAGTGGATGGCATTGTTTTCGTAGGTGCCCACCCCGGGGTAGATGGTGTAGGGGGAGCAGGTAGACCCAGAGTGGAAGGCACACATGCTGGAGTAGTAGTGGTAGTGGTAGTGGTAGTTGTGGTGTCTGGACTGGCCCTCCCCCTTGCTTTTTTATATCCTGAGGGGAGTGGTGTGTTAGGGTATCTCCATTGCAGGCTGTCCATGGCATGTTTGACATCGGAGAATTTTTCTGCTGATTCCCACGAGTTTTCGCTCAAGTCATACCCTTCCCATTTGATTTTGTATTTCAGTCCCTCCTTTGTTTGCTACCATCCCACAATCTTCTCCACATGGTACTCTTCGTTGCCATCTTCTGTAATAATCAGTGGAGGTTGGGGTTGGATACGATTGAAGGGATCCTTCCGGACTGGAGAAAGGAGTCCAACGTGGAACACGTTGTGTATCCTCATGGTTTTGGGGAGTTCTAGCTTGTAGGCATGGGAGGAAATCTTCTTTGCCACCCTGAAAGGGCCTGCTTGTTTCTTGTCAAGTTTCTTTGATGGTCTTGTTGTTTGTATATTTTTCGTGTTTAGCCAGACCCGTTCCCCTATTTCGAAGCTTGGTGGTTCTCCCAGTTCCTTAGTCTGTAGTTCCATTTTTGCCTGTGCCTCGTCCCAAACTTCTTTCATGTGGTTTGCAATGTCGTTAGCCCATGGATTGTCACCCTGCTGGCCAGTAATGTCCCACGTCAGTGCTTGTCCGTACAGGGTTTCAAAGGCAGACTGTCCCATTGCGGTGTTGACATGGTTATTATGACAGAATTCCACCAGGGGTAGCCATCTCGCCCAGTCGTCTTGTTCGTAGTTGCAGAAGCTCTGTAGGTAGTTTTCTAGCCACTGGTTTGTTCTCTCAGCTAATCCATCTGTTTGGGGGTGATATGCAGTGTAAAAGTGGGGTTTGATTTGCAATCTCTCATAAAGGGCCCTGAGGAACTTGCTATTGAAAGAAGGTCCACGATCAGATATAGTCATTTCTAACAAGGATCCAACACAAGATCACAACACAACTATGGAACACACTACCAATCAAGGATCCGAGTAGCTGTTGAAGGAACATTCGCAGGCGTACAAGGCTCAACACCCACCACACCCACCAAGCAAGACATCGTTGACACTGGAAGAACCTCAAGAACCTCACAACGATCAATGCCAGGAGGATTACCCGAAGAAGATGATCAAACCGTCCACATCGAACAACCCTTGGTGGTACGAGTTATCCCCAGACTGAGCATCAGACCAGAACAAGAAATGGCAGTGGGAGCGGGATCTATCCTCATCCCAGAAGGGGAAGAGATGCGATACAACTGTCTCGCGGGAATTCATCTCCCAGTCCAATCTCATCAAAATACGTCAACAGTCACACCACAAAGACCAGAGGAACCCCTTCCTCAGGAACAGCCAAGAATTCTCAACCTCAGCGACAGTGAGGATGAACACGAACCAGTACTGACTCAGCCTCAACCAACCACATGTCTTCCCACTGACCCTGAGCCCAACCTTCTGGAGGTCCCAGAAGTTGTCCCTCCACCGTACAGAGCACTAATCCGCCAACAACCAGAATTCAACCTTGACACCCTAGAAGCTGACCCTGACTACCAAAGATTTGTCGCGCTAATGCAAGCCACCCTGCATCCCTTACTGCCCGAAGTTACCAACCAAATCCTAAACGGGAGACATATTGAGGCCATCGCACATAACATTGAGGAAATCCGGAAATGACAAACAGTCTTCAATACTGGAGCAACGGAACTAGCCCAACTCATGCAGCGAGTTCAGATGGAAACAGAACAAGCAGCCCACAACACCAACCAAGAAAACGCCCAAATCCGCACACAAGTAGCAACCATTCGAAATACCCTCCAAGAAGTGCCAACATGGGTGAACGATTTACAACGAGGAACAAACACGGTTCTCAGGGCTGTCACAGAGGCAGTAACAGAACTACGAAAAGACAGAGAGCTGACCTGAGAACTCGTACAAGCACTCAACGGAAGAATTGACCAACTAGAAGAACACCTCACACAGAAAATAGACAGTGTACCCTTCAACAAACCCCCCTTGGACCCATCCACCAAAAGAAATATTCGCAGACCTCAATGATCACCAAGCCCCCCCGGGTCACTGGACACTCATTGTTCCCGCTCTAGGACCCCACAACGATCGAGGCGAGAAATGGCAAACAGATCCTGCTCCCCTGAAGAAGAATGAACCCCAAAGGGAGCCAAAACCAAGAAACCAGAGGCCTTCGAGGGAAAGAAGCGGGACAGGAGAGCAGAAAACTTCCTAATGAAGATGGAACTTTACTTCCTCGAATATCCCAGGGCCTTTCCGGACCCCAAGAAGATCTCCACAACGCTGTCAAACATGAAAGAGGGGCCAGCATCACAATGGGCAAAACCCTTACTCAAAAAGGTCCTGGACAATACTGAACATGAGACCATAGCATCATGGGGCAACTTCAAAAAGGCTTTCCTCCTGGCCTTCGGAGATCTGATTAAATGAGAAAGGGCCATGGAGAATATCCAAAAGCTCATTCAAACTAGAGCCGCAAACAAATACGCCGCCGAATTCTGGATCCTGATGGACGAGCTCGAATGGGATGAAAAAGCACTTATCAATCGATTCAAGGCAGGACTCAAAAACACTGTCCGAAGGGAGTTACTACGAATGACGGTATTACAAGACGTATCAACCCTGTCACTTGAGGACTGGATCGAATACGCCATCCGCACGGACGACATCCTCTTTGCTACCAGGAACAGCGAGGAAAGCCGAACCAAGGGCAAGGTCACCACCATCACCAATCCACGCCAACAACAGAACCAAACAGTAACAAAGGAAATCATCGAACGAAGGAGAAGGGAAGGAAGATGCTTCAAATGCGGACATCTGGGACACGCCATAGGAACATATTGTTCAGGGTACCACAAAGAGGACCAACCCCAAGGACAAAACTCCCAAAACGACTCCCAGAAAGAAGATCCTAGAAGGAAGGAAGAGGCTAAGGAGACACAGGTCGAGGAAACCAAGAAAGATGATGAGTCCACTGCATCGGAGTTGGAAAACTAATACGGCCTACCGCACCGGTGTCTGTAGGCAAGGAGAACCTATATCGTGATATTCAGCATGTATATTATCTAAAGAAATCAGACAACGATCCCCACTGCTATATCACAATCGAAGGAATCACAGAACCCACTCTGGCTCTCATCAACTCAGGATCCTCACGAAACTTCATCGACATTATGTACGCTCGCAGAAACCACATTCCCCTAACCGAACTCACACATCCACGAGCCGTCATTGCCATAGACAGAAATGAAACCGCCCAGAAGATACGATTCCGCACCACCATTACTTTCGAACTAGAAGGACGAACCTTCAAGAGTCACTTCTATGCGATGCCACCAGGAGACACAAACATAATCCTAGGGAAAGAATGGCTTACAGAACACGACCCAGATATCTCCTGGAAAACCATGGAAATACGTTTCAGGGAAGAACAGGGAAAGGTGGCAGGAGAAGCCCCAGATGAAACCCCTATCCCACCGGAATATGCCGACTTCGCCGATGTTTTCGAGGCAGAGAAATTCAAAGAGCTACCACCACATCGGGACCATGACTGCACAATAACGTTCAAAGAAGGAACAAAACTTCCGAGACCCACAAAGCCCTACCCTATGTCTCCAGACCAGACGAAACAACTCCACGAGTTCCTAGAACAAGAACTACACGACGGAAAAATCAGACCCAGCAAATCGGAGATCACAGCTCCTTGCTTTTACATCAAGAAACAAGATGGGTCACTCCAATTGGTAACAGACCATCGAAAAATCAACGACATTACCGTTAGCGATCAATTCCACATTCCCATTCCCGAAGACCTGATCAAACAGTTATGAGAAGCCAAAGTATTCACCAAACTAGACCTATGATGGGGATACAACAATGTGTGAATCAAAGAAGGGGACGAATGGAAAACCGATTTCCGCACCAAAGATGGATTATTTGAATATGTTGTTATGCATTTCGGACTCAAGAATGCACCCAGCATCTTCCAACAATTCATGAATGAACTATTAGCCAACTTCAGAGGAGTTTTCGTCATCGTCTACCTAGATGATATCCTCATCTTCTCAAAGAACAACGAAGAACACACAGAACATGTATGCACTATCCTGGAAAGGCTCCGCCAAAACCACCTCTTCATACGACCAAAGAAATGCCATTTCAGGGTCACCACAGTAGACTATGTCAGACTAGTCATCAGCCTGGAAGGAATTTCCATGGATAAAAGCAAGGTTCAAGACATCATTGATTGGCCGATCCCCAAAACAGTCAAGCAAAACCAAGCCTTCCTAGGGTTCTGCAACTTCTATCGACGATTCATTCCTGATTTCAGTCTAATAGCTTGACCCCTACACGATCTGACGCAGAAAGGGAAACCTTGGAAATGGACAAACATTGAACAAGAGGCAATACAGGCCATCAAGGACACCGTGACAAAGGAACCAGTCCTCGCACATCCTAACCCCAAGAAACAATACATCCTGGAGACAGATGCGTCGGGCGTAGCCATGGGCGCCATCCTCAGCCAATATCAGGAGGACGGAAAACTACACCCCATCGCCTTTCTGTCAAAAAGTTTCAATCCAGTGCAACGCAACTACGACACTTGCAACAAGGAGTTACTGGCAATCGTAGAATCCCTGAAACATTGGCGACTATACCTTGAGGACACCAAAATCCCGGTCCTCATCTATACCGATCATCAAAACCTGCAGTTTTGGGAGGAAGCCAGAATCATGGACCGAAAACATGCTCACTGGTACACAGAATTAGCTTCTTTCAATTATGATATCCACTACTGACCAGGGAAACAATCCCAGAAACTGGACGCTCTCTCGTGACACCCCGATTATAAGACATTCCAAACCCAGAACAAATTATGATCATGGCCAAACGTTTCCACAGTTTCAAAGCAACCCTGAACTTTGACCTCATCGAGGCAATCGAAGAAGCCCAAAAGGAGGAAGAGGAGCTGGAACTGGTAATCACAAACGCCCAGAACAAGGAGAAACTACCCCCTAGTGTGCAAAAACAATTCCGAAGATACAGTTGGAATGAGGGATTACTCTGGTACAACAACATGATCGTCATACCAAAGGACCCGGAGATCAAGAAAGCTGTCTTACGAACGCACCACGATTCACCAGTCGCAGGAGACCAAGGAAGGGAAAGGGCCCTTGAAATAATCAAACGACATTACTACTGGCCAGGGATGACTCAAGAAGTACACCAATACGTAGATGGATGTCGAATCTGCAATGAGGCAAAGCCGGTCAGTAGCCATACGCCGCCAAAGAATATCGAGATACTGGAATGACCCTGGCAACACATCAACTATGACTTCATTGTAAAACTCCGGCCGTCCATGGGCTTCGACAGTATCCTAGTTATCGTGGATTGCTTCTCACGGCAAGCCCACTTCCTCCCATGCAACAAGTGTTGGAATGTGGCAACCAACAGCGAAGTCAATAGCACATGGCATGAACTGGGACTGAACACTTCCTACTGGTGCCTGATGTTCCATGGGGATGTGCATGTCACCGTGGAGACGGTGACAAGGGTGAGTTATGCCATTTGCCCTGTTCCTACCTGGTCTCCTTTGTTCAGTGTGGATACAGACATGCTTCCTTCGTATGAAGAAGCCATGGACCTTCTTTGATGTCTTCTTTCTCTCCTTTGTTGTGGACACATGTGACTGGCTTGCTTGTATGACTCACTCGCCCTCCCACATGTATATAAGAGTGGTCTCTGGAGAGCCAGACACTCATCAGTTGATTCTCTCACCATCCAACTCCTGCGTTTGTTCTTCCCTGGGTGTGCTATCTACAAGGAAAGACCATAGTGACAGCTTTAGCTCATCACTGTCTTGTTCTAAGAAGCCAACAACGAGAGCACAAATGCAGAAGAACCAGCCGAGATTTTCACTTTCACACGAGAAGTGTTCAGACACCATGGGCTCCCGGCAGTGGACAGGCTTGTCCGAGATTTGGTTTACGAGCGGCATTGCCCAATCGGCGGCTTTGTCCTCCATGTTCTGGAGTACCCATATCATCATGTCGTCCTCGTCTGGGAATTTGTCTTTTTCGAAGTTCATGCAAATCATCATTTGCGTCCACCATTGTTTGGCCTTGCAGCCTTTGTCTTTGCCATCATAGGCATCTGGGATGTTAACCTTGGGGGCTTTTCTCCTTGGTGACCACGTCCTTGAACGGGACCGAACTGACCTTGGCCTTGTGGACGATCATCCAGGTGCTTGGGGTGCTGCTGCAGCAGCAGTTCTTGAACAGGTAGGGGTCGTGGGGTCAACCCACCCAGTCCCTGCTACTTTGGTTGCGCCCTTTGCTGTTCGGAATGGATCTGCCCCTATGGGGGAGGTGGAAGGTGATCGGCCCCTGGGCCTTTCTGGGACACTGTCTATCCTGTTTTCGATACACTGGAGTTCCCCTTGGACCTCTTCGAACCCCTTGTCCATTTTTTCTGTGAGCGTTGTGAGGAGCGTTTTGATTGCAACGAGTTGCTCTTGGAGCCCGTTGAGGCTTGGTTCAGATTCGGGGAAGATGGGGCCGGAGCTGGGCTCAGCCCGGACTTGAGATCGGGTGCGATGGGTTGACATGCTAGTCGCTGATAGAGAGTCAGCTTTGCACCTGTGAGGCGCTCGTACAGGGTTCGCCTTGACAGAGGTATGGTTGCGTTACTTTACACTAACCCTTTGCTTCTGTGACCTGGCGTTGGACAGTAGCTGCTAGCAGATAGCCCTGGGGCGTCTAGTGCTGTTTCTGCAAGCAGGTACTTCTGCTGACTAAGGGCGCTTTCACGCGGTAGGGTACGAAGATAGCCGAGAACGGGTCAGTACTCCCCAGGTACTGCAGCAGGTCAAACGCTTTTGATTATTATGCGCTTGGTCACCCTCTCTGCGTTTCCCCAGACCAGCGATGGACCGTTCAAGGTGTCTCAACAATAATGAAGCCGGCAACGGAATGTCGGGCAGCCAACAACCAACAACCAACAACGGACACGGACAGTGCGGCGTAGAGCCGAAAGAAGTTCGAGTTACAATGCTGCGAGCGAGGGGTCGCAAGCGCACTGAAACCAAGAAATAGGGGAGGGGCAAGGTAACTCGAACTGGGGAGCCAGCTTCGAGTTCCTGCACGTATATATACTACTCTAATACAAATATCTAATCCAATACATATATGCAATTCCGTATCCAATTGTCCTTCCGGAACCTTCTGCGAGGAAAGCATGACTGAGCGGGTGATGTGGAGGCCGGATAGCAGCCGGGGTAAGGAGCCTGATGCTTAGTCACGACAGACAGCTTGCTTGGAAATACGCTCAAGCTGTATGTGCTCCCCAGCCCTAAGAATATCTTCTGGTGTGCGCACTGGGTCCTCAAGCCAAGCTTTTAGCTCATCCAAAGTGTATGTTTCAGTTGCCCAGAGCCAGAACCCTCACACTCGAGCCTCAAACTCATGCATAAGGTACTCCTTGACAGTGTGATAATCTGGTCGATGATGACACATGTTCATGGAGAACCCAGTTCGGCCAAGCGCAAGGACACTGTGCACAAAGCCAAGGCCAGCAGCTGAGCCCCGGTAGTTCTCAAAGATAGATGAAGCCAGACAGAGTAATGCATGAAACCAGCCAAAGATGAAAATGAAAGGGTCCAGCCGGTCATATCCATTACACTCCTCTTGGTACTGCCACTGCAACATCTGTAGCCGTGCAACAGTGAGCTCATCGCCAATCCAAGGTATGATTCATTGTAGTGTCAGCCAAACAAGAGGATCACCACTATCTAGCCCAACCTGGTGAAGCATGTCACTAATGATCATCAAATTTCCAGCATAAGAGATCTCATCAATGGGATGTGTGTCAAGCATAAACTGGTGGGTTATGTGCTCTGGTCCTGACTGTAGCTCAAGTTTTTGAACTGGGGGATAGCATGTAGAATGTCAAAGAGGTGGTAGAGCTTGTGAGAAAGGATGCGAGCTTGGCGGAAAGGACAGTTGAGGTCATCAAAGGTTACATGGAGTGGTGTACCAAGGGCACACTGGTTCTCCACATGCTGCTGAACTACACGAACAGCCTCTGGGTCTTCCCATGCAGGTTGCGCAGACTCAGGCAAAACAATGACAGTTGAAGCAGTACCATTGTCAGTCAGTGTCTGGCTGTTCTCCCATTGGGATCGAACAGGGTGTTTGATATGAATGTTGTCATGGACCAAAATGATAGAGAATTCTTCTACTGCCTCACACATGGCCTTCCGAACCACCTTGCTGACCTTGGAGAGTGACTCTGTGATTGAAGAGTAGCTCATGCACAAGTTCACATCTGAGAGAAGGTTGATGACAGCCTTGGGCACATGCTTGGCATGAAAGTAGTACCCAAGGAGCCGTTGCATTGTGTTGTTGTAGCTGGAAATGTTGTAGGCCAGACAGGAGATAATCATCACAACAAACTATTGTAGATATTAGTCATGAGTTAGATTTAAATAAGCCAAAAAACTTACAAAGACAGAGTCCTTCCCATTACTCTGCCAGGTTCTGTTGCAAAATACACAGGTTGCCAGCATATACAAAAAACAGAAAAGTGTTGGGCAAAGAGCAAAGACCTTAGCCTCAATAGAGTTGTAGTTGACTGAGTCAAAGACCTCCTTCTCTGTAAATGATTCAGGCTGAAGGTTAGCATAATCACTCTTAAAGTCATGCATCTCCTGCCAAAGTCATCCGCCTACAAGCCCAAGTGCAAAAGAATCAATCACAGCCTGGGCACCTTCAGGGTGAGAGCCTTTGGATGTAGTACGTGGGGGGACTCAAATGTTGTGGAGGGTAGAAATGAGATAATTGCCTCGGAAAGAGCTATGAGCCATTTGCATCTTTTTGTCATCATGAGATGCATCATTTCCCCAATTTACCGCCCATACAAAGTGTCCAAAGTCAAGCCCTTGTTTAGACAGAGTCGCTAAGACAGCCATAGACTTATTATGCAACTCAGTATCATGCACACGAGGAAAGGTTTCCTCCTCCTTGAGCCACGAGAAATCTGAGCCATCCAAGGGCTCGGGATGATTGGGATTTTCTCCAGAGGACGTCGCAGATGTTGTCTGATGAGTTTTGCTGTCATTCAGCTTTTTTTTAGATTTTTTTCGAGGAGCCATGGGACTGAGTGTGCAGTGGGAGCAAAGTGGAGAGACCTGAGTCGTGCTAGGCGCCTAGACCCTGCGGCTGTGCACAATAGAAAATCCTGGTCATTTTTGCTGGCTCTTTAAAGTCGTGAAAACTCAATATTATTTTGTGCTCTGGGCCTCAATCAATAGCTATGAACAAATAGATCAACATTCATTAGTGTGTATACACGAAAATACAAGTTTTTCGTGGCAGAATCGGCCACACAAAATCAGCCCCCCCCTAGTACGGTGCTTTGGACCAAGCTCTTGCAGGACGATTGGCGGTCAGGGTCCATGTGATGAGAGCTTGGTTCCAGGCAAAGTCTGGGATGGCCGCGTAGCAGCCGATTGGGTTCTATGCTTTAGACGGGAGCAAAATGTTCCACGCACTGTGAACCGTGGGACCACGCGAGGAGCGCATGGCCTCGGCTGCAAGAGAGTCAGAGAGATAAATCCGCATGGCCACACTCTCCCACATGACTGCAGGTCGGTCGTGGCGGCACTTACATTCTCCTTGTACATGTGTAAATGGCTAGCAAACGAAAATATAATGCTGACAACAAGTTCACATTTACTTACACGACTCCTGGGTCCACAAACCACAAACCCACAGCCACCCACGAGTGCTAGTCATCCTGCCTACCGTTGCGAAAATGACGGTTGTAGGGATGTCCTTAATCCGCTCAATCCGCCAAGGGATCACAAATGACAAGTCAAGAAACTCGGTTGATTCCTCTGAGTATGCGTATTGGATGAATCGTGGTGAATAGGTGAGATTTGGTCGATCGACTGGCAGCCTTAGAATTGTTGTGGCCGCAAGCCGAAATCCGAGTGAGTCGGCCAGTTTTGTAAACTCTTTCTGAGGCTCAACTGTTGCTGACAGTGCTAGCCACGGAACCTTGCGCCGAAAGCGATTCTGGAGCCGCGCCATGTCTGCGAAGGCGTCCCGGAACTCCCTCCACTCGATCGTCATATGAGCTTCATCAACCACGAAATACCGCAGACGGGCACAAAACTTGTCGTCGTTGATCAATGCACCAAACCCGGGGCGCATAATGATTTCCGGCCCAATAAAAACGTGAGTCCATTTGCCTGCTTGGATTTCTTCAAATATTTTGCGAGGCGGGTGCTGACAATTTGCATCACTGACAGCGTCCGCATGGAGTGCCAGTCCTCGTAGCAGCCCATTCACTTTTTCGTTCTCGTTGAGCGCTCGCGCCTAGTGTAGCATGAGCAAACAGCAGTCACTCGAAGGATGTACATACTTGGTCATCAGCCAAACATTTTGTTGGCACAAATACTACCGCAACCGACTCTAAACCACTCGCCCGACTGCCAACATAGCGCCTTGGATGACAGTTGATTTGCCTGCTCCAGTTGGGGCGATCACGAATACGTCTTTGCCCTCGCGTAAGGCAACAATACCATCCAGTTGCCACGGTTGCAGCTCACAGTGCCCAAGCTGCTTGCATATGACTCGATTGTACCACTCTCGGTCGGGTTTAACAGCCTACATGCGGTTTGGTGGTTTCGTATTGCCTGTAGCACCCCCATACATTGTTACCTGCCATTCGCGCAAGTCGTCGGTCGCTTCAGCAACTTGGGTGGCGCGAATGGATGACTAATGGTCATACATGGATGTGTGCGAACCCTGCACATGACTATATTGCAATCTCGCAGCCGAGGCCACGCTCTCCTCGCGTGGTCCCACGGTTCACGGTGCGTGGAACATTTTGCTTCCGTCTAAACCATAGAACCCAATCGGCCGCTACGCGGCCGTCCAAGACTAAGAGTCGTGCGTCACCAGGTGTTCTCATGTGTGCGAATTCTGAATTTGGTTAGATACAGATTCCGAGGGTCCAGAGCCAGAACAACGCACCAGCCACCACCACCAAGCTCCGAGACGTGCTATGCAGGTAATTTTTGATCCTCTCTACATGTGTTGTGATTAGAACTGACGATTAAACTGTATGGTAGACTACAGGCGCGGTCCAAGGCTACGAATTGATAACTGGTGCCGCTCAACTGTTGCCAGTGGATTCCCACCGGGGCTGGCATTAGTGAGTATACATGATTGCGGAACAAGCAGAATACTTACTCACTTTAATTCGACAAGTAGTCAGAATGCCCACAATCAGAGCACTGACCGCCGAACACCCTGCACCAAGTTCCCGGACACACTAGTCCCTCTCTACACCGTGGCCAAAAATCCAAGCATCAAATCGATATCTGTGGGCGAAATCACACAACGACTGGGGTTTCCAACATTCCTACAACACCTCCATAGACACCCATACTTCAGCGCGCTCCCCGTGTGCATTACTTCTAGCACTCAACTGAAGGTCTGGAAATTGATTCGCGTTACATCATCTCAATCGCCATACTGTCCAACAGAGCGAATCTGTTACCTTCATTCACGCTCAGGCCTTGATCCCACAACCCCACGCCGGTGGGACAGTATACTTTACGTACCAACGAATTCATATATTCAGACACGTACTCCCGAAACAGAAGTCTTGCATGGTACGTTAGCAGTTTTATACAGTTCTGTAGCACCTGTATTAGATTGACATGACCTTCATAGACTACAATGTTGGGCGAATCGCACTTATCTTTGCCATGAAACCTTCTGTTGAAGTGCCCGAACCACGTGTCATGACTTACGTACAACGATTTACCCCTATCCCCGACTCGCCGTCCCCTACCTCTGGCTTCTATGGTGTCTGCAAGCTGCCGAGTGAGCAGGGAGTACCTCAACTGGAGGTAATCGCGGCATCCCAGATCGCTCGTTCCTGCCCGCTGGAGCCGCAGATTAAAGAGAAGACTGGACAAGGAGTAGATGGCACTCAATCATTGGATTATTACGATCGGTTCTACATCAACAAGTATCGCATACCTGATGACTTTTTGTTCCTCCATTCCAGCTAATGGGATGGCCCTGTCTCACTTCATTCACTGCTCCTCTTGCCACCTCACCCAAACAATTTATTTATCTCCCACGTCGCCGCTTCCCATCAGTTCTCACACCCACCCCTCTTCCCCACCATGTGGACGATCCACTAGGGCTGCCGCAGTTGCACGCCCCCTGTTTTTTTTTTTTTTTTCTTTTGTACTTAATCGCGTGTACGCTGCATCGAAACGATTTATTTCACTGCAACTCCATGGCGTATGCAGTGCGTAATGTAAGGAGCGAGCGAACAAGAGAGAGACGCACACGTGAATAATCGAAGGAGGCTCCCGGCGCGTGCAGCGGGGAAAGAGGGCGAGAACAGTGCATCAAAGCGGTTGTAAGCCAAAGGGTTTTCGTTAGACGTGTATTCAAAACAGACAGGCAACGTATGCACGCATCTGAGGTTGCTATCCGTCTTTGGCATGATCATCTTGGCCAGGTCACGACACAGCACCGGGTGGTCAACGGCCGGAACGGCAGCAATACCAGACGAGTGTGCACGACAGGCTCCGATGCGAGTCGCGTTGAACCTCCCATCGCGGCGCTCGGGCATCCAGCTCGACTCCCATGCAGCATTCCTTCTGGCTCGCTAAGGATTTCAGGTGTTGGGGCTCATGCCCTAAGTTCGTTGTAGCCGTGTGGGGCATTGGATTCGAAGCTGGTTTTGGAGAGAGCAAGCGACGGCGTTGGACTTGGGTGGACAGTCGTTAGAGGCAAGCTGGACTGGGCAGGGTGACAACGCCAGATTCTCCCATCTGCCAGACCGGGTACGCCTTGCTGACCTCGGAGAACACCTGGCAGCACCGCTTCCGGCGGCCAATGCCTGTCCACGGCGCTCCATGACGCAGGCATGGCAGATCACGTGGTTGCGATCGGAGCGCAGTAAGCGCAGGAATTTTTGAACCTGGTGTTGTGCCGAGTCCCCCTCCCTCGTGCCGCCCCAGCCTTGAGCGGCCCTAACGCCTCATTAATCAGTCGCCGGCTACGTCATACGCGCTTCCGCAGCGCTAGGAACCAGTCGAGCTCCTGCTGGGGCGCGTGGTTTGAGAAAACGTCGTACCACAGCGCTTGTAGTTGGGTCGGCAGCTGGCATGGCAAAGGAAGAGGGGCGACGGGCGTGGCGTGGAGCGCAGGTAGAGCGACGCGCAAGGGTGCGCTGGAAGCGCTGTAATTGGGGCTGCCGGACGACGCGTCAACTGAACGAAACGGGTGGGGAACGGGCGAGCTGCAAGGAAACCCACGAACGGGTAGGCTAGGGAAAGGCGAAGGTCTGAGCGTACAGGACAACGACCCGCAGCGTGGCAGGTAGTGAGGCGGCAGGCGCGTGCAAGTAGTCGATGGATGGCCAGGAGGAGGGGCTATCGAACGAGCGCGGGCGGCGGTTTGGGCGGGGGGTAAAAGGGCAAAAAACAAAGATGTCGTGGAGAAGAGTAAATAGGCGAGTTTCGACGCATGATGGACCAGAGGAGCGCAAAAAAAAGCCCGTGTAGACATGTACAGGCGCAGTGGCCAGGGCTATCGATCGATGGCGGGGGACGAGGATGAAGGGACAGATTCGAGTCGCGTCGAGGCGTATGAGGAACCGTTCGAACCGCCAGAGACGAGGCTACCGAGTGATGTATTGAGCGTGGTGTAAGAGCGCAGGTGGGCCTTGGCGTCGTGGGTGGCCATCAGGCTCATTACTAGCTGGGCAGGCGAGGGCGCACTACATCCGAGGCGGGCGCAGTCGCGTCGGGGGGCAACGTGCATGGTGCTGGGTCGCAGTGCGAAGCTTGAGGCTGTTTTGTGTGAGCGTGGGGTGATGCACGAGGCGGCAAGACTCACCTCCTCAAGCATCTCGATATCCTGGGGAGTGCACACATTGCAATGAGCAACACAACCGAGCCAACAACCCAGAGCTCACTGGAGTCCCGTTAGATGGATGTAGAACGGTACTGTCCGTGGCTGCAGCACGCAAGTGCACAATTGCGCTTCGGGTAACAGCTCGTACATCCTCCAAGGTTGACCAGTAAGTTAGGCGTTCCACTGGTCAGGTAGGTATACATCTGTGGAAAACAAATGCGAGTATGTTCCAGTAACCGCCGAAGAGACTTACGAGGGCTGGCGACGGAAACGGTGGCGGTTGGAAAATCCCAACGAGGTGGAGCATCGGAACCAGGGCTTTCCTCGAAGGAAAGCCTCGCCGCTTTGGTCGAATTCCTGTCAGCGAAAACGTCAACATTTTCCGATAATTTGCGCACATGGTAATACTACAAAAATGAGAGGGCCTTTACCCGGCTCGAACGAGAGGGAAAGGCCTGGAGAGTGATGGGCGCCACCCGATCCTTCTGTCACGTGCAAAGCTGGCGGAAATCACCTGGACCCCTCCCACTTTCTCCTATCCTTCCATCCGATTGGAACCCCTCATCCCCCCTAGAGTAAACTTCTCTGGTCAGTCACGTGCCGCCATCCCTGCCACAGCGCTTAGATAACAATTGCTGCAAATTGGCACGAGGGAGGAGTGGAGATTCGGGGAAGTTTCAGGCGATGCTGGACGTGCCATAGATACCCTAGTTA